>PVIR01003976.1:0-83133 GCA_004026965.1 Petromus typicus | reverse complement strand
TGGTACTGGTTGCTGCTGGGCGTGAGTCTCCATGCCCAGTATGGTATGTGGTTACCGGGGAATCGAACCCGGGCCCTTGCGCTTGCAAGACAGGCACTGGAACCACTGAGCTAACTCCCCAGCCCTGAGAAGCAATATTTTTAAGTGAACATTGTAATTCTTTTTTTAAAGGTTCAATCAGCTTAGGCAAATGTGAAAACTACAATCTGATACACCAAGAGTCAAAAGGGATTTTTTTCTGGAAGTTGTATAAAATTCTTGGAGAAAGCATCTTCTCTCTTCCATTTCTCAGTGAGCATCTTTGTTGTGAGACCAACCTGTACTGAAAACTTCCTGTAGACCTGACCCTCTGAAAAGCGCTTCACCAACATGGTCTGCTGCAAAGAATCTAAGCCATTAACATTGCATTGTTTTACAGTAAAGAAAATCAGTGTGCAGCACTGATGTATGGATTTCTAAGTACTTCCAAATCTGTATGCAGCTATCACAAACACCTTATTTGTAACTGTTTTTACCATTATCATTCCTTTGTCCACATGGTCGGAGGATGAATCTTCGCAAACAGCAAGGGAGAGTGTGGACATGAAAGAACTCTGTCCCCAGCGCCGCCATTTCAAATGTAACTGTACACACTAGAAATAGATTATAGGAATTCATTTCTTAAGCTGTTTCATATGAAATAAGAAGCATTAACGATCCTTGAAAGTACCTAATTTCGTGTCTTATGACTTAAAAGTCCTCCCCTTAGTTGACTCTGGACATGGTCAGCAATTTATCTCTTCAATGGGCCTCTTGAGCTCTGTAAAACCAAATTATATTCCATTTTGGATTAGAAGAGTGTTTGAGTAGGCTGGGTTTAGCATTTCCTCTTCCTCAGTACGTTCCAGTCCTGACTTGCCCTGACTAGAGACTTTGAAAACAGTTTTCCGAGCACATCTCAGTCTGGGTCAGATCTCGCTCATGGCCCCACGTCAGGGGCATGGCTTTCATTCACGCAAAACGCACAGCCCACTGTGAACAACAGATTTCTTGCTGGCGCTCTGCCTCCCTCAGATGATTTGAGCAGGACCCCATTACGTTTCCACAAGAACTCACCTTCCTCTGTCTCCTGAGGAGGCTGGGCAGGACCCGGTTTCTCCTTCTCCTTCAGTGTCAGCATTGCCCTCTCCTTTCAGGAAGACGTTCCCACGCTGCCACTTCAGGAAGGTGACCGTGTAAGTGTGCATGTGGAACGGTGTTGATTCTGCAGCTGGGCCGGAGATGGAGCCGCACAGTGAATTCTGACTTGGCTCCAAACTAAGCTGTTAGAGTCCCGGATGTTCCAAAGCTGGCGTCTGTGTCATGGTTCCAGGACTGTTTCCTGGTTACGTTCCGGGTACATGGCTTCTTCCCATATTGGAGAGCTCAGGTCCAAAGACTCCAAAGCGAACAACCTAATTTCTATGTAGTACTGCAGCAATACTTAAATCCCAAGAAAATAATTTTAATGTTCAATTATTGGATCAGGATACAGGGATGTAACTGACGTGTCTCTTAAGCTTTCGAGATAGTTCATATTTTCATGAGAAAGATCTTGATGTGATTGACAGCTTCTGCGAATGTGAATAATCTCTGAAACAGCTGGGAGAGCTTTGGCCCAATACTTTTTTCTTTAGGACATTGTTCTAGAACTTAAAAGATGGAGAATGGGTGGGAAAGTTTCTGAAAAAAATTGTGCTATAGTCTAAAATTCAGTTTAACATAAGTTTAGACCTTGAAGTAATTCTGGTGATCATATATCAGAGGTAAAAAGGTTTTTTTTTTCCACCCCAGGGCTAGTGTTGCTACCCGATATCACATCTGAAGATTCCAAACTCTTTCTGTTCCACCCGAAGGACTGGCCAGAAAACCCAATGAACAAGTAACTTTTATTTGAAATAAAGGGAGAAAAAGGAAGCATGAAGAAAGATAAGATCAAGAAAAGATGTGAGACTGTTCCCGGTGGAAATAGGAGGACAGCAAAACAGCGCGATGACAGTCATGGTGCAACTGTCAGCGGCCTTTCACACTCTTAGGTCGGGTCTGTAGAAGGTGTTCTGCCCATGAATCCTGGCTACGACTGATAGATAAAGTTCTGTTTTTCAACCTCTTTGTAACTGACATGTTCCATCCCATCTTCTGGCCGGCCTGCCCTGCCCTAATCTCCTGCCTTTCTGGGAGTTGAACCTAGGGCTTCACGTGTGCCAGGCAAGTGCTCAACCCCTGAGCTACACCCAAGCCCTCACACATTTTACTTTTCACGTTGACTTTGCGACTCTCTGAATGACAGGCAGCACTGAAGTTGTGATGGGGGAGGACAGACACAAGGGCCCTTGGGAACGGTAGCTCGTGGATGGGGTGAGGTCTGGCTGACGAGGATCCCAGGCCGTGCTGGACTGAGTGTGCACGCATATGTGTGCTTCCGGCTGGGGACGGGAGGCCACTCCTGGCCTGGACAGCACCTGGATGTTTCTGGAGCCCACTGCGCTAAGCCCATGGCGCATGTAGGATCTTTCCATACTGTGAGTGGGACAGACACCTGGGGAAGAACGATTCTGACTTCAAGTGTGTGTGAATAACCTGTATGAGTAAACTTATACTTAAGCTGTCCTTGGAACACACTTCATGTTGTACAAGGGGGAGTGGCCTCGACTTAGACCAGGTTTAAAGATGTGGTAGCAGATTTACAACTCAACAAAAACCCTACACAAAACCTGCCAATCTCACTGCTGGCAAGTACTGCCAACAAGAAACTAAGTTATTGAATCACATTAAATTCTTACTCATAAGAAAACACGGACTGTAAAACTCATAATCCAGGCAGGCATTTTTATAAGAACTTCATACAGAAAATCATGGTAACTGATAGGTCTTTGGGGGAAGGAGGGGATATATTATGGTTAGATTCATATCCAAAGAGGTCATTTCTTATTCTCATTCACTAACACTTGTTTTATATGTTATGATACGATCATCTCAAAGCACAATTTTTAATAGCAAAAAACTTGGTTCTAATAAAACAAGAAAGGTGAAAAGCCTAATTCAATTAATAATAAACTGCCAATTAAAAATCTGGCCCAATGGCCATTTTCAGGGACTATATATTTATCAGTATTTCAAAACACTATTAGAATAAAGTTGATAGGTTATGCACAAAACCTGTCAGTGTCCTAAAGAGCAGGAAAATCCTAAACAATGAATTTATTTTCTTTCTGGGCAGAAATCTACAAATTGACTAACTGCAGAGTTCCAATCAAATAGTGAACAGCCAAGCTGAGGTGAGACCTCTCCTGATTCCCCCAGTTTGGATGCTACTCCAACCTTATCTCCTGAAACTACCTCATGATACAGCTAATATTTTTGTGTATCACCATGACACGGAACCAAATAAAGTCAAATTTATTAATACAGGGAGGACGTCACTACAAAGACTGAACTTATGTGTTACATTTTTTAAGTGTTAAAAATACTTCGTTTTTTATTTTAGTACTCCTTTGCTTTCTTTAGGCCCTCAGACTCAGGCAGAGATGTATATGTACTTTAAAATGCTACAATTAAAGCTACCAATTAAATGAAAAAATTTTTAATGAAAGACCACTAGACTTCTTATACACACAATTAAAAACAGTAGTAGGACAAGTTCATACACCCATAATCAGAAAATCCAAAATTTGAAGTCCCCTCGGTTCTGACTCTTGCTAAACACCCAGGAAGCAACTCAGGGGGAAGACATCCCACGAGACGGATCATACTCAGGATACACAAAATTATCAAAACATCACATAAACTGGCCTTCAGGCTGTAAAGATACATGTGCGGAACACAAATGAGTTTGTTTTTTTCCCATTTTTATATTTATGGATATATGTTTGTGGTACGTAAGAATGATGATGTCTCGAGGAATTGGTGTTTATATATACATCCGATGTGATCACTTTTATCGGCCCCCAACCTCCCCTCTCCATTCAGCCCTAGGTCCATTCTCACCCTTGCCGAGTGTACCTCACTGTTTTCTACTGTCTCTCCTTTAGTTTAGTCTTTTGTTTACATTTTGCATTTCTTCTATACGAGAAACCACGCAACGTCTCACCTTCCATCTGATCTCAGTTAGCATCATGTTTGTGAGCTGTACTCATGTTCGCACAAATGACTTCACAGCTCAGTAGTGCTATCTCTGTCTGTCTCTCACACACACTCACATATATACGGTATATAGTTTTCTTTATCCACTGATGGAAATACAACCACCTCGGAATTCATTATGGAGTGTCCTCAAAAAAATAAATAAATAATTTTTTTTTTTTTTTTGAGACAGAGTCTTGCTTTGTGGTTCAGGCTGGCCCTGAGCTCAGCCTCCAACTCACATCACAGCAATCCTCCTGCCTCTGCCTCCCGAGTGCTGGGATGACAGGCGTGAGCCACCATGCCCGGCACTGTGGTATGTGGTACTGGTTGCTGCTGGGCGTGAGTCTCCATGCCCGATATTGTATGTGGTTTACCAGGGATTTAACCCGGGTCCTTGCGCTTACAAGACAGGCGCTGGAATCGCTGAGCTAAATCCCGGGCACCAAAATAAAAATTCTATTTGACCCAGCTCTATGCCTTCTGGTGTCTTTCCAAAAGCCCTAGGAGAATGTATTGCAGGGATGCACACACCTGTGTTACGGAAGCACTGCTCACAACGGCCATATTGTGGAAGAAGCCTAAGGGTGCAAATGACTTTTGTGTTTGGGCTTGAGTAATTGCCTTCAGGTATCTTACTACGAATGTGCAGATGTTCCAGAATCTGGAAACATCCAAAATCCTAAATACTTTTGGTTCCAAATATTTCAGATAAGGGATGCTTGACCTGTATGATGACTCTGTCCGGCCACCTGTATGGCTGCATATCCTGTGTGGGGGCAGGAGGGCTTCTCATTAGGGTCCTGTCAATGAATTCTGAATAAGAGTGGGGGGTGGATGGGGCCAGGGGTGGAAGATACACTGGATTAAAGAACTTTGCACTTGAAATCAGAAGTGTGCATTTTATGTACAGGCCTCTTATGGCTATTATAACATGCCTCACTTACAACTAGCTTTTCTGGGTTGATTCATTTAGAAAAATTTATAGACAGAGATTTGTGTGATCAGTATTTTTGGACTCTGCTGCAGATGGTGCATGTTCAAGGGAAATTTGAGTCAGCCCAGTTTCATTGAAATTTAATCTGTTTCTAATCTACCACACAGAGCGGAAATAAAAAGCAGACAGCAAGACCAAAGATACTGTCACCAGGCTCACAGGGCGCCTGGGGTCTCTGTTCTACAGGAGACGTGATCTGTGCCTCGTTTGCCCTGGCCTGGCTTCTCTGGCCCGTCAGCAGCACCCAGTGACCGTGAACATGTGGTCACATGGGGCTGAGCCGTCACCACTGGGAGGACAGCTGGGCCTCCTCTGGGAACCCCCACGGATGGATTAGATGCTTCTTGCAAATCCAGTTTCTGGGTTTCAGCACAAGGCAGGAACTAGGCCAGCTGCTTGGAAAGCCCCACATCCTCCATCATTCCCATACCATTTTTACTATCTGGCTGAGTGCACTAGATTTTGATTTAAAGAACGAGGTGTACTAATTATTTGAATTTTAGTCTCAGTAGTAAGTACAAGAAAGCATGCTGATTTCAGCTATTACAAAAAATTGAGAGTATGACTAGATTTTAGTGGGGATTCAACCTGATAGGATTTTTCCTCCCTTAGCAGCCTATAGGAACTGAGTGGCCACTGAGCATTGATCTGCAATGCAGTCTGCATCTCTCTCAAACACAACGTTTGGGAAAACTTCACAACTCTTAAAAGCAAGGACAGTAGCAACCAAGGGGCAAAGAGACGAGCAGAGCTTGAAGATGCGACTTACAAATGGTGATGCATGATGTCAATGCTAGGTCATATCCAGGAGCTGCTTTTATTTATCTTTTAAAAGAAATGTCTTTAATAAAATCATCCCATTGTTTTTTCCTTTCTCGAGAGTGGAAAGTTTGCCCCCGCACCAAGGTGCACAAACACTTTTAGAATTTGCGTTTCCACCTGGATAATCACACATCTAGTGCATGTCCACAGACACAGAACCTGAGGTAACTCTCCACAGGAGAGTGGCGTCCCGCTGGGACATCCAAGGCCCCCCAGCTAAGGAGCTCTTCAGCAAGCTTGAAGATGCAGCACACACTTTTTATTTTAAAGCCACATGCTTTTCTGACATTTGTTAAACCTACTATCCACAGGATGGCGGCAAAGTCTTGAAGTGCCTCCTATCACAGTACGTTAAGGCACCTTTTTCTTCTGGTACTTTTTTTTATTAATATACTGTTGCAGCTGTTAACTGCAGCTGCATTTATTAATATACTGCAGCTGTTTGCATTGTCATGGAGGACTGGCACCTGCACTACAACGTCTTCACCAGCTTTGCTTCCCTGAGTCTCTCTCTCCTGCCTCCCGCCATCCGACTGCAGATGCTACAGGAACTGGAGACCCAGGGCTGTCGCAAGTGGGGTGCTGGCAGCAAAGAAGAAAAGTTGCAAAAAATAAAGCAGAAATCATTATACTCAACCTTTGCTGCTGCAGCTCTTGTGTTTTATGTTTAAAACTACATAAGCCTTTTCCTGTTGGTAAGATTGTGAGTTATTTTTGACTGTTTTGCTTTTATGTTAGCAGTCAACGTAATAGAATATGAAAAGATACACTTTATATTCAGTCGTGGATTAAATATTTTATGCATGTGTTTATGTGGACAAATTATGAACTAATGCACCATGAGTATCATTTCACTGATTCTAAAAACAAATATAAAATGAAAATAAAGTGTAACAAAGTGCGTAAAATTAAGTGCTATATTTCTTCCTTTGAGAAGTTTGAAGAAGCAAGACTGCCAACAGCTTTTCGGTTCAAAGAGGTTTTGTACTCAGCATATTTAGCTTTTAAGATTTTTTACTTTTTAAAGTTTTCTTAAGTATCAGGAAGAGCTTTGTTATGGACTTTATAACGCTTAATTGCGATGGCTCTTAGCATTTTCTATATATATCTTGAATCTTTTTACAAAAGGTTTGGATTAAATGAATACATGATTATTGTTTTTAAAAGTTTATTCTTCAGAACACCCATCCCTTAAAATGATCCAAGAAAAAGTTTCCATAGTCTAAATAAGTTGAAAAAAGTCCTGTGTATTATTATTTGCCTTTTCAAAATTTGTTATGTATCTTATATAATAAAGACACTGAAAATATGGTGAAAAACTTATTTATGATAATATTTTCCAAACTTTTTAGACAGTGGAACTTCTAATATTAAGGTCATAATTAGCATATTAACTAGCATGCAATTGTGTTGAAACTTATCATAAAGGATTTGGAGTACAAAATCAGTTCTTTAATTTTATTTATTTTATTTTTTTGAGGCAAGGTCTTGCTTTGTAGTTCAGGCTGGTCCTGAACTCAGCCTTGATCTCACAGCTATCCCACCGCTTCTGCCTCCTGAGTGCTGGGATTACAGGCGTGAGCCACCAGCTTTGTGGTGTGTGGTACTTATTGTTGGTGGGAGTGAGTCACTGCTCCCAAAATTGGTGTATGTGGTGACTGGGGATCAAACTCAGGACCTTGTGCTTGCCAGGGAGGCACTGGAACCACTGAGCTAATTCTCCAGCCCTGGTCCTTTAATTTTAATTTTTATTAGTGTATTTTTGCAGTACATGTTAAGTGCATTTATTGTGGGTGGTACGTTTAATTCTTTTTGCCATTTTCTTTGTAATTCATGCTGTCCATGTGTGGTTATTTTTGAGAATAACACTATTACTACAATTATATCCTGCTTCCAGGAAGCAATGTGAATTTAAAGAAGTTATTTGATACTTATGAGTCTTAACTTACTTATTTATAAAACAAACAGTATAACTACTCAGATTTTTAAAAATTCTTGATGCTGTTGTTCTGTACAGTACATTTTAGTCTATTATTCAAAGATGTGGGCCTTTTTCAGTTTTCCTGCATCAGAATAAATGTCGTAAGGCAGTGTATAGCATTTTATTAAATGTAAATGAAAGTCTGCTGAAAGGAAGTGAATGAAGTTGAAATTGGTTTCAGAATTTATTGAAAAAAAATCTTACTTTTAAAGTCAGGGTTTGCAACAACAAAGCAGAGATCTTGGTAGATTCTGATTTTCTCTTATCTGATAAGAAACGTGGAAATAATTCATTCAAAGCCAATGTCTCTGCGATTCCGTTATCTTTCCTTCATGCTGTTACCGTGGCTGCTGCTGCTCCATCATAATGCTTCCCCTCCCATGAGAAAGGAGACACAGTCTTGAGGAAGAGATATGTCTACAGGAAGAAAGCAGAATGATGCCCTAATTATCCCCAGCGGGCTTACTTCTGCTAACACATAGAGGAGTACCTTGGGAACAAAGTAAGACCTCAGAAATATTTGTTGAGTGAATAATTCTCAAAAGCTAGCTCTCTCTCATTATGTTCAGACATTCCCAGGATGAGAAATATAGATTTTCTTGTCTCTCATTTTGCCCAATTGATGAGTAAAATCCTAGTCACTCTGATAAGGAAGAAGGAAACAGTGAGAGTAATAGCAACTCTGCTGCACATGGTAGCTCCTGTTGAGGTCTGGATGAGATGAACTTACATTTAAGCAAACTGGGAAGCTCTATTCTAGGAGAGGGTCCAGGATACGTATTCAACTTTTGGGTAGGTGGAAAATCTTCATCATCAGTGTCCTGGTTCCCTGTCAAATCTCCTTCCTCAATCATCTTCAAACAAACAAACAAACAAACAACCCAAACTGTGGATGATAATAATGTGACTTCTAATTTCCTAAGGCAAGATAGTAAAAAAATCTTAGTGTGTAAACTTTTCCCAAAGATATAACATGATCTGTGAGTGGGAAATACAAAATAGACTTCACTATGTAATGAGGCCAGCAAAATATCATTATGACAAATGGCAGTAGGGATCTGTGTTGTCATTAGAAATCGTCATAAAAATGAAAATAACTCATGGTGGCAAAACAGGAGACTCAGAGATGAAAATGAACTCACCCCGAGGAACTCCTGAGCAAAGAAGTGAATTGCACATGTGGATGGTGACAGAGTGGCTATGGTCTCTGTGGAGGAAGGATGTTTTCCAGTGATTTATGATCAGCAGAGCATTTGTCACACATGTTCAACAACTCACTGCAGCTAAATCTTTTTAATCACCCGTGTGAAAATAGCAGTCCTGAGCCCTGTTTGGCACATAGGCTGCTTACCCAGAGCCATGTTTGCTCACACATCATTCATTATCTCTGCGACTTCAAAAGACCCAGCCCGGGATGATAAAAGCTTAGGTCTATCCAACTCAATCATGAATACTGAAATCGTGCTTGTTTGGTCAAATCTTTTAATTTCTCCTCTTCCAACTCACTTTAGAATTCCCCTGGCTCCAGTGTATTGGAAAAGCGTTGATTTGGCTTCTGGGTCACGTGTTATGACCCTTCTGAGACTGGCCCTGGCTTTGGATGCTCCTATGCTCCAGTCCTCCTTTTCCTAGATTTGAATACAAGCCGGAAAGAGCCAAGGAAATCACACCATTATCTACAGCACCTGCATCCTTCTATTGCTGCTACAGTGGAACAGAACGATGATATTGTTTGTGCTTTTCTGTACAAGATTGATGAAGAAGCAATTTCTAAGCCATGTGATCTATACTATTATGCAAATGTCACCAATTCTGAATTAGCTATGGATAAAAATTATTCACTTAACTGATGATTTCATCCAAAAGTTGTGAGAAAACTATTTTATTGTAAGCCCTCGGCCAAATTTTGAGATCACAGAAGTGAACAGCACCTCTCTCTTTCTGTTGAGGGATTTTATACTCCAGACAATACAGAATCCATGTGAGGACTTGATTGTTTCTGCTTGAAATTTCTATTATTTCTAATATTTTTCTGGAAGTTATTACTTCCTCTATCCCTTGCTGACCATTTGATTTCTCTGCTTTCTGCCTGATCATGTAATATTTCTGTCTGAAGATTCATGGGAATTAAATTCTCTCTGATGATCCTGGAAAACAGTGATCAAATGACATTGATCAATGTCACTCCTCACTGTTAAGGCATCCAGTGAGTGGACAGGTCATGGTGCATCTCCCAGAACAGAATCTGAAATGCAGCTTTTTTTCAATGTTACTGGATAGATAGAGCAAAGGCCTACATTTCCAATGTCATGCATTAAATTTGATTTTCTTTCAACTCGGTTTTTAGCCAAAAGCCATAACATTGGGTTACAACAAACCATCTTATACTTTTCTATTATAAATTTGTACATTAACATAATAATAGCCAGCTGTGCCTCTCAGTAGCTGTGCCTGAGGACATAGGAAGCAATCTTTGTGTTTACCCACTTGGTACCATGCACATCAAGGTTTGTACACCTGTGCAAAAGTGTCAAACTGGGATTCTTATTCATAGCTTTTATATGTTTACCTGAACATTGCTGGGGGTAAAATACATCCACACCATTCTTTGGTTAAGTAAACATGTACTTTATCATAAAGGAATGTCGGTGTGGCTAGGTTAGCTGGACTTGGGGACAGCAGGGACCTATCTGTGCATTCACTCACTTACCAAATGAACAATAAGGATATACAGGAGTTCCAGGGCAGCAACAGGTATGCATCTGGGATTTGTTTCTTAAAATATTTTCTTCTGATTTTTCTGGTTGAAGTAGCCCAGTACAATGAGACACGACAAACCAGATCTGCAAGTTTTGAAGGAGTTGAAAATGAATCACCAGGTGACTCATGCATGGATGAAGACATTGGCCACATGAGCCCACGTTCCTGTGACACTGAAATGGAAGAAGAATCAACCAGAACAGACCAGGGAATGAAGACCTCCTTGGTTCAGATGACGAAGAAAACAGCAGGGTGAGCAGATATTTGACTAGAGAAATTGTACAAAATGGTCACACAGCAAACCGGAATAGTCCAGTGTTAGAACTAACTCTGCAAGTATAGTGAGAATCCTGGCATGGGTGAAACCTATTAGAGCGCAAAGCCAGCATTACCATTCAACACTGGAAACTGTAACAGAAGAAATGCCACAAGATTTATGAGATACAAAAATGATGAAATACAAGTAAAATGCTCTCTATGCACCAATAACTGTATCCCAAAATGTGTTCAGTAGGACACCTCACTAGCGGAACTAAAAGGATGCATAGGTCTGCTGTATGTAGCAAGGCTTTCTCATGGAAATCACAGGAATGTAAAAGACTTTTGGATATGAAAGACTTACAGATGTGGGCTTGAGCTTCACTGAACAACAATGACACTGAGGAGGTTTGGGTTCCTTCAAAATTTCCTGAACCTCTGGCCAAGAAAGAAAAAGATAATCTGTTGGCTTCCTGTTCATTACTTGAGAGTTCTGTTTCAAAAGGTCAAGGAATTTACACAACATTTCCATAGGACTTTTGATGAACATTTTGTGACATCTCATGGTCTCTACGGGCAGTGTAGGCATTCACAGTTGAAGAAAAGGAAGGAAAGGGAGTACTCAGCTCATTGTTTCAACTGTACTAAAACCTCAACAAACCTGGAGCCTGAGATGGTGACTTTTTACAACAAAACCAAAGAGGGAGTGGCTATTGTTGATGAGTTGAACAGCACCAAGGATGCCACTCAAAACACAAGGCATTAGCCAATCTTAAACGTGGGTGGCATAAATAGTTTGATAGTTCACAAGGAAAATAACAAGAGCAAAATATCACAGAGACATTTTCTCAGAGGACTGGAACTCGTTAGAGTCCTTTATAGCAGAGAAAGAACAAAATGGTTTTGCCCAGGGAACTTCGCAAGAAAACTGTGAAGCACACCGGAGGGAAGACAGGTGAGCAGACAGGAGCAACATGGAAAGTAACAATGAAACAACAGCAAGAAAACCAAATAGGTATCCGCTGTGCCCAACAGCAAAGGACAGGAAAATACAAGACCCGTGCTATCAGTGTAAGTGGTACTTGTGCATGGGCCACGCAGTTTTCATGTATGAAGACCGCCCTGGGTGTGTGAGCAGTTTCCTCCGCCATGCCTTTCTGCCATGAAGTTTCTCTCTCATCCCAGGGCCAAAAGCAATGGAGCCAGCTGACTATGGACCTAAAATCATAGCTTTCTTCCATTTAATTGCTTGCATCATATATTTTGTTACAGCCACAGAAAGCTGACTAGCACGTACCTACTGACTAGTTACTTCCCATTTTCTTCTCTTACAGTCCATGAAAACTGCGATTCTGCTATCAGTTTGTATGGATTTGACTATTTGTAATATTGATACAAATACAAATTGATACATTATGGCTGCTTAGAGTCTGGTGTCTTTTATTTAGCATAGACATTTCAATGTTAATTCATGATGCAGCATGTACTTTAGTTAAGTAAATCACAGGATGGCAGGTGGATAACATTGTTGAGTGTAATTATCACACGTTTAAAAATCATAGGTCTTCCAACTGTATATTCCTCTATGAGAATTCATCTTCTATTGATCAGGTGGTGAGCAATCATTTCAGTACACGGGAGGTAATGAACTGTGGAAGTCAGATTGCATACCAAGGCCTCTTTAAGGGATCTAAATGAAGAGGGAGAATTACAGGTCCTCTATCCTGCTCCTGCTCAGTTATGGTCCAATCTTTGTCTCGCTTATCTGTCAAGAATCCCTTCTAAATCTTCTCCCTTTTTGGAAGCTTTCTGCTTAACTTTGTGAACCCCACATCACTCCATTGTTTTATTTCCTGAACAGAAATTGTTAAAAAACAAAACAAAAAAAAAAGACAGTGACTAATGCCAGAGGATGCTGTCGTGTTAACCACTGCAGCTGCCCGGTGGTGTATGAATGCTCCTAAAACACGAATGATTTCGTTCTCTCTCTGCTCCACACTATCTAACAGTTTAAAGGCAGTTCTGCCCAGGTTCTGCAGGATCCTCAGTGACTGACTGTCTCCAGGCCCTTCTCTTCTCTCCTTCCTTCTCCTGGACTTGTCGGCCTCTTGATTTTCCATGAGGTTGCCTTAGAAACATGCATTTGTTCATCCCTCTCCCTGGAAACCTTTATCCTGAGTGTTTGTGTATAAAATTCACTTTGTCAGTCTGCAGCCCTGAGCTGAGTCTCGTTTTGCCTTCTGTACATAACTATGTGGGTTGCCTTCTGTACATAACTATGTGGGTTGGTCAGGAAGATGTTCGTAGTTCCTGTTTTGGTCTCACCCCAAGGCAACCTCCATCTCACTAAGGAGTTGTTCTGTTTTCTTAACTAGTTTCTCCTAAGCTCTGAGCACTGCCTGGCACATGGTAGGAAAGTGATGCAGGCTTCTTTTTTGCTGTTTGATAAATGAAAAGTCCAGACTATTGTAAGAGCACACCTGTTTTAAAAAGCTTGAAAGACCCTGTTTGGTTTATACGTGGATGTAATTCCAAAGACTCAGAATGGAGCTTTACAGAGGACACTGGGTCATGGGAATGTGATACTGGATTAGCCTGCTGGTGGGTTTGAGCAGGATGGGTTGTTGGGAGGTGAAGCCTGTAGGAAGAGGGGGGTCACTGTGGGTGTAGGAGGAAAGGTGTACATGAGTCATCTCCTCCTTTGATGGTTCGCTGCTTCCATGGACTCTTTCTCCTCTGTCACGCCACCTGCCTGGAAACCAGTCAATTGTGTACTGAAAACTCTACAGACCGTGCATCCAAGTGGACCTTTCCAGCAATTTGTGGATATCAGTATTTTGTCCCAATCACAAGAAAGTAAGAGAGCAATCATTTTGTCTTCGGAAAGCGAGGAAGTAGATGCTTTTGGGTTCTCCAAAGCTGAAACTGGAGGCCCAGGAGAGGAAAGACCGTGCTAGGTAAAGGATGAGTTATAAAAATGTACAGGTATGGGGTAGAGCCAATGGTTAATTTATGATTCCTACAAAACCCTTTAAAGTGTTTGTACCATAAGGAAGTTCAAATAGAGCCATAATTTTGAAAAGAAAGTCCACTCCAAGTTTAGGTCAAGGCAATTTCAAACTCTCTCAGCACTTTTTATTTCTGATGTCTAAGAACTAGGGTGCTTGCTGGGGGTATAAACTGTGGATAATTTTAATTTACAAGAGGGTTGTGTCCCCATGGGCATTTACTGAAGTCATATAAACTAAGAAGCTGAAAAGTCTTGGGACACTATATAGCCTAAAGATAACCATGAACATTGGGGGTTAAGACAAATCTATGTGTTCAGGGAAATCTTCCCATGGGGAACCAGTTCCCAGCTCTGGAAAGAGCAGTGTCATAGTGACTCAGTGATGGAGGTGGGGACTAAGGATATGAGGGTGGCGCTGCCTCCTGTGGGCCGTGCTGAGCAGCAGGCATGAGCTTCCACAGGAGTGGCAGGTGCAGAACAATGTAACTGCACTATTTATAGGACATTTTTAACAATCCAAAGCTTAATGTTTAGAAAGGTTACAATCTGCACACATTAACAGTATCCTGTGAGATCCAATTGGAAGGTACCCGCTCTTTTCCGATGAAAACATTCAGCAACATTGCTGGACCACACAGCACTTCTGTGATTGCTCTTCAGGTTACAGCATGTTGCAATGCCTGACAATAAATTTCTTTAATGGTGTTTATTCCTGCAAGAAAGACCAGATTTGCTTTTTAATTCTTATTACAGATATAGATGAGAAAGTCAGAGGCAGAGGCAGGCCAGCTACTCATTTTTCCAAGTGTTCAAGGACACATTTTTGTGATTTAAGTTGCATCCGCCCAGCTTCCCTTCTTCCTTGCCACATGCAACACCCTCGTATGACAGTGCAGGGTGCTTTTGTGTGTCTCGGCAACCTCAGCCTCTTGGAAAGTTGCATCCCTCTGGTTTTGCGCAATTGCTATCTGAATTGTACCACTGGTTTGTGACTGTCTTGGTGTAAAATCCTGACAGTAAACTGAGGTTGAAGTTAATCACAGAGTGGAGAATGAGCTTTTGATCACAGTCCTGTGTTTGAGTACCTGTGTAGGCACTGGAGAGGTGTCTGATTTTGAGCAACTGCAATTAGTCTCTGATTTTTCATCTGCAAAATGGCTCTCCTGGGACGTGCAGTGGCCGGCTGTGCTCGGTATTAGTAAGTGGTCGCACTTGGATTTCTCAGGTTTTGTTGCTTTGCTCATTATAGCTCTCCTATTTGCGATGATCATTGCTAAGCTCCATTTTATTCGGAAGTGAATTCAATAACCCGTAACATTTGCCTTTGCTTCGAGACTTCGTAAAGCTGAATTCATTGATTATCATGAGCATTTTCAGTCTGTTACTATACAATATTGATGTTAATATGAATTTTGATGCATGTGACCTTTTTGCTTTCTTTTAAATTCCTTCTAGCAAATGTATACCCGGTATTCACAGTATATTATAAATGATACATCATCTTTATCAAGAAATTTTATTTGTAAAGATCACACATTTAGTCAATGAAATACATCAGAAGTGATCTTTAGCACCCAGACTTTTGACATGTCCTGGAAATGGCCACTCTGAGTTGCGTCAGTCCATCTACTTGTCTTTACGTTCTAGGATAATCAGATTAAATTCATTTAGGATGAGAGATAATGGAGCTAAGATGAAATCTGTTTAGTTATTTAGCATGAAAAATGGTCTTGCAGGGAGAAACAGGCCAACAAACTTTTTTTTTTTTTTAAGGTTTTTTTGAAACAGGGTCTCACTTAGTGGTTCAGGCTGGCCCTGAGCTCAGCCTCCAACTCACATCACAGCAATCCTCCTGCCTCTGCCTCCCGAGTGCTGGGATTACAGGTGTGAGCCACCATGCCCGGCACTGTGGTATGTGGTACTGGTTGCTGCTGGGTATGAGTCTCCACGCCCAGTATTGTATGTGGTTGCCGGGGAATTGAACCCGGGTCCTTCGCTTGCAAGACAGGCGCCGGAACCACTGAGCTAACTCCCTGGCCCTCAGGCCAACAAACTTTGATGACACCCATGGTCAGGCGGGGAAAGTGTGAACCAGGCAACCATGCTCCTGTGTCCCAGGGCTCCCGTGGGGCAAACTTCTGCCTATACCGGGTCTCCTTTCAGGGCCACTCGGCCACCTTCTGCTCAGACATAGCAGGATGACCTGAGGCTCAGTGGTACAAAGCACCAGCCTTCCCATTAGGCTCACAGATTCTACAAGGCGGGAAGTGGACAGCGCCCAGTATGCATAGTGCCCAGAGCTTCCTGTGAATCAGAATGCTGGTTGCTAAAATCACTGTGGCGGAGCCCTTTTAATACCTGGCTCATTAAACGCCTTGGACGAGAATGCCTCGCACACATTCAGCGCTTGTCCTGACTTTTACCTGCATGACCCAGGTCTGTGTCATCTCCTTCATGACAGTCATGGTGCTGAGAATCTCACGTATGGCTCGAGAGTCCAGGCACAAGAGCTGTACTGAACGAGGCCTTTAATGGCTCAGTCCCTGGATCACATCATCTTTTGTCACTTCTAATATATACCTCAACTTTTAAATAACAACACACTTTTCCATGTTCAAGGAGAGGGCAGCCTCTGCCTTAGAAGAAGTAACAAGGATGCATGTCAACGAGAGCATGTCATGTACCAGACAGTAAAGTGGGGACAGAGGTAGATGGGACACATTCTTTGGGTTCTAAATTTTCTGTTTTCTAACCTATGAAGAAATCAAGTCAGACACCATCCAGATGGGTCTAATCATGACAATATGGTGACTAATTTTCTGACTGATTTTCCAGAAGAGATAGCAAATAAATGAATAAAAGAATATAAGGTCCAGAAACAAATGAGAAGCTATCTGGAATGTGATAAATGACCACAGTGTGATGGGAGGTCCTTGTCCAAAGGAGAGACTATATCACATACAGCTAAGAAACGCATGGCCTCATGGAATTAATTAAATAGATTTCTATCTCTCACTATAGGAAAATTAAGTCCAGATGGACTACAGACTTAAATGTCAGGAGGAAAGCTTTAAGCATACATCTCAGTAACGTTGATGGGAATCATTCTGACCTTGAGGTTAGGAAGGATTTCTTAAGTAAGACACAAAAAGTACTCATCACAAAAGATGTGATTGATATGACCTACAAAATGGAGATTAAAACCAGCTGGTTATCACAGACTACCTTAGGAAATTTTGCATAAAAAGTGAAAAATGGGAAGGTGTTTGTAACACACACAGCTAAAATACGATCAGAATCTATCATATTGTGTATCCGCCCATCTGTCATATTTGTCTATGTAGTTCATCTACCAACATGAGCAAATAAATGAAAAGACAAACCACTGAATAGAAAAATGGACAAAAGACACAAATACCACTTCAGTGAAAATAAAATTATAATTATCTAATTAAAAAATGAAGAACTGGCCTGCTAATGAGTGATCTTGGGATGGAAGTGACACTATTATGGGACCATCCACTACACGGACTCGGCTGCGGGGGCGGGGGGTGTGGAGTTAGAGTCCCACCCAGCGTGGCACAGTGGGGCCTCTGCTAAGACTATAAGCAAAAGTGGCAAAATGTGGGTCTCCCAGCCTGGGTCTCTGTGCACTGCATTCTCCTCCCCAGGATTTTGGTTCCACTGCAGAGTGAGGGAAACATCTGAAATGGTGCTGGAAGCTAAGTGTCCTTACTCTCAGTGATAAAGAGAGTTGGAAACAAAAAATGGAAATCATGCCCTTATACACTCCCGATTAAAACCTCTTTTCAGTTTTTTCTTAAAAACTAAGCAACAAAGGATAAGATGCTGACTTTATCTCTTAAGCCTCACTTACCCTAGTGTGTCCAATGGGTAGGTCTAAGGGATAATTGAGAAGGTCCTGGGTCTTTCAAAGCACACCTCCATGTTTTGTAAAAAGAGGTAAAAACCAGGACTGTGCCCCAGAAAGGGAGGCTGTGGGTGGGAGTTTCCTGGACAGTACAGAAGCTGCCAGACTGTGGTTTAATTGGTCCTGAGGAAAATGAGCTCAATAGAAGGAAACATAGGTTTCAAACTTGGCTTCCTGAGAGACCTAGATATGGAGGTTCATTTTAATACTGAAAAATTCTAATGAGTGAGACTTTTCTTATGACCCCTATTAATTCTTATCCTATTTAGGCTCCTGCTCTATCATTTTCACTATATTTATAAACTCACTCATGAGAAGTTTAGATAAAATTCTTCAGGCTAATTTTATCTCTTGAGTTTGGACGTCTCTCTGTGCCTTGGACGAGGCCACCACTTGGCACATGCACATGGCGTGCCTTCCTTCTCTGCTTCAAAAGGCCAAGACAGTGCCAAGCGCGCAGTTCCCAGTTTGACCTCCTCCAGAAGCACCAGGCAAATGAAGTGGATGTGAACTTTCGGGGTGAAGGTCCATCTGTGACATTCACACTGATAACCCAGGGGCCATGTGAGCAGCTCGCACTGCTTACAAGTGACCCCTGGCCTTGCTGTGGCCCAGGGCCTCCCCAGAGAGTGCAAGGAGTGGGCCTGTGGGTGCCACTGGGAGGACCATCTGAGCATGAAAGTTCTTCCCAGGTTATGATCATTCATGCTTCAAACGAACGGGAGCGTCAGCTTGGTGCTAGGAGAGGTCTGTTGTTTGAAACAACTTTCTGACTTATGAAGGAGACTGGTAATAAACACACTAACACACACACACACGCATGCACACATCGACCCTCACACACTATTAATACGCAGGCCACAATCGTGGCCGTGTGGAGCCTTAAAAGCGAATGTGATAGTGAGTGGCTCCCAGGATGTACCCTCTATATGCGTCTAGTATCAGTGATTTCTACTTCTGATAATCCGTGAGGGACCTGGGTGGTGTTAGACACATTTATTGCCCTCTTCACGTGCTAAACTAGGATGTGGTGGTCACCAAACCGGGAACCATAGGCTCTCCTGATGTGCTCTGGAGGGGCACACGCATTTCCTTACTATCTGAAGCCAGGACCTCTCTTATTGTTGATACAAAGAAGCAGCCTTGGGCTGGAAATTTAGCTCAGGGGTTCTGGTGCCTGCCTTGCAAGTGCAAGGACCCAGGTTAGATCCCAGGTAACCATATTCCACAATGTCGGGTGTGGTGGCTCACGCCTGTAATCCCAGCTCTTGGGAGGCAGAGGTAGGAGGACTGTTGTGAGTTCAAGGCTGAGCTCAGGGCCAACCTAAACTACAAAAGCAAGACCCTGTCTCAATAAAACAAAACCAAAACAAAAAAAAACTCCCCACAAAACAAATAAACAAAAAAGAAGCAGCCTCCTTCCAGACTGTATTTCAGAAAGATGTCATCATGGGGCATTTGGCACTGTAAAGAAAGAAGTAAAGAATGTGCTCCAACTAGACTAAAGCTAAGGCGACACCGAGTGTATTAACTAGCTTTTTAGTCCCTGGGAGAAAATGGTTGACACATACAATTTAAGAGGCCTTGTTTATGTTGATTCACAACTTCAAGCCTGTGGTCAGCTGGGCCCCAGGCTGCAACATGGTGAGGAGGGGGAGCTGTTCATGTCATGGCGGTCAAGGAGCAGAGAGAGAGCAGCTGGGTCCGGACCGAAATACACTCCAGGTCACACGCACAGGGACCGGCTGCTTCCACAGCGCCTCCCCATTAACAGCGCCCGCACTGAGGGGCGCAGTGCCCCATGATCCGATCACCTTCCACCAGCCCATCTAGGAGCCAGTGCGGCCTACGGGGGACATTTTAGATGGAATCATAACCCCTGGCGGTCTGCGTTCCAGCCTTTGCTGGCAGTAGTTCTTGTCAAGCGAGTTATGACGTCTCCGAAATCTTAGGGTCATTTCTCTTCCTGCTTCTGAGTTTGTTTTGAAGGGAACTCCAAGGAAGAGTGACTCAAAGGTCAACTACTTCCCTCCTCACCTTGCAGCTCAGTTTCTAAGTTTTTCTAAACGTTTTTCCATAGCCGGGCCCATGAAGAATCTATTAGCAAGACGGTATATAATGTGTTATTCGTATGTAGCTGAAAAAGAAAAAGCAAACCCTGGACTCGGGAAGTCGAGACACGCGACATAACGGAGACATTCTGGAGTTCGCATCGGTGAGCTCCGGGTCCTTTCTCTTCTGGGGACCCAGAGGAATGGCGCCTGTGGGTTGGAGGGATGTTGGTCTCTTCCGTGCGACACTCTGACCACCCTGTGGCAGCTGCGCGGCCCTTTCTCCTCTCCGGGGCTCTCTTCAGCTCTTTTACCTTGTCCAGAGAAAGGGAAGTCAAGACCCCTGCATTTGTGAAGGTCACCCTTCCGATCAGGAAGCGCCGAGCCCTGGGAGACCTTCGGGAAGCCACCTCATTGGCTCCTTAGGGCGTGGGTGGGGAAGAAGCGGACCACTGTCCAGCGAGGGGGGAGGGGCTTCCGTCTGCCCACAGCCAATCACATGTGCTCCTGGGGTGGAACTGGAGAGGAGCGGTAACCGCAACCGCCGAGGGAGGCGCTTGCTCGGCCAGTTCCTGGAGGGGAGCAGGGCAGAGGCGTCTCCTCAGGTTCTCTCTC
This sequence comes from Petromus typicus, assembly GCA_004026965.1. Lineage (NCBI taxonomy): Eukaryota > Metazoa > Chordata > Mammalia > Rodentia > Petromuridae > Petromus > Petromus typicus. Next base: position 62,568 of record PVIR01003976.1, on the reverse strand, counting down.
TTTTTTTTTTAAATTGAAATCTTTATTGGTACATTACATATACACATCATGGTGGCACTCCATAATGGAAATTTGTACCAGTATAAGACACAATTCTCATTTTTCCCATAGCCCTACCCACCCTGCCACCCCCCCCTATACATTAACTTTGTTTCCTTTCTTTTTTGTTATAATCTCATTATTTTTCCCCCTTCACCCTGTTTCACTTTGAGTATTTTCTATTTCACAATATATAACAAACAATTCTAGAACTCATTTACATCTTAATTTTCTCATACCAGAGAAAAGATGCGCTATCTACCTAGCTGTGACCTATTTATTTCACTTATGAGGACATCCTCAAGGTATGTCCATTTAAGTATAAATGATTCAAGCTTAGCATTTTTTATGGCAGAGTAACACTCCATTCTGTAGGAGAACCACAGCTTTCTCTTGCTCTGCCCGAGACTGGTAGACTAATGAGATTTTGATCTCTGCCGGGTCCCTGTGGCTGAGCTCCCCGGGCGCCCGCCGTCCACTGCTCCTGGTATGGCACCTCGAGAGCTTCCTGGCTGGGAGACAGGGGTTGATGAGTGTCCGGTGGACAGAGAAACGGCAATTCTTCGTCTTTTCCTTGGCTCTGACCCCGGTGAGTTACTCTGGAGCGGACACTCCGGAGCGTCACTCTCGGGGCGCACACTGAGCCGCTGCGCCGCACCCTCTTCTTTTAGCCCGTTAGACAGTGGATCCAGTGAGTGCACATCCGCCGGACAAGAAAGTCACCATCGCCTCCTGCAAATCCGTACCTCAGAAGCCGGCCTTCCCGCAGGGAAACGAAGCATGACTATTTTACAATGACGCGTCCACGTGACTTCATGGTTGTCTTGCTTTCAGTTACAGATGGACTTTTTATTTTTATTTTTGCTAGTACACGTTTGCAGGACGTGACGACTCCATTCATCCTGGGGAGCTGGTACGTAGTCACAGCACATTTTCGTTCTCTTTTGACTCCCTCCTTCCTACCTTTTCCTGTACCTTTTATAGCTTTGTCTCCTTTCAATTTGTAAAAGCTTTGTTTTCATTTTCTCCTTTCAATTCTTTTTTAATCCCCTTTTCCGTTTTCCTCCTTCCTTCCATCTCTTGGTCCCCTTTCTGCTTGCAAACGATCAACCTCCTTATTTCCTTTTTTTTTTTGGAATTTTCTCTTTATACTGTGGGTTTCTTACATGTGAAAAAGCATGTTTAAGGTTATTTGTTTATTTTGCTTAACATTTCTCTCTGAAGGTACATATCTAAGCCACCTAGTCATACGATCTGCCCTTGACATAAGTGAGTCTATAGAGAGCTGCATCACTAATCCTAGAATGTGTAGGGATACACAACCGGATCAGCGGAAGTTTGTATAACTACCTCCGGGAAAGATTCGAAGACATATGTGCTTTGTAGTTTCAGTATGAACCATCATTAGCTGTTAAGAAAATGTTCACATAATTCTCACATCTATAATACTGCACAGCTTTTCTTCATGACTGATGTATTATCTGGAATGTGTACTGTTTAAGCAATATTTATTTATTTTAGTTTTTGAGATATGAACTTCCTGTGCTGCCTAGCCTGGCCTTGAGCTCCTGGTGAGCTTCCTGCCTCAGCCTCCTAAGCACTGGGATAACAGTTGTGTGCCACCATGCTTGGCATAATTTTCATTAAATATAAGAATGACTTGAATAATTGAATAATCATTTTATAAAAATGTACATGAACTTTGCAGGGTAAACTTAAAAGAGCCAGCAAAGTAGGTCAACAGGAAAAGCCTTATAAATGTAAGATTAAAAATAACAACTGGTCTCTGTTGGAGCCACAAAAATGTGGGCCATGGAGCTATCGGGCAATGTCAGAGACACGGAAAAGCCCTGCAGGGTGAGAGGCTGCTCAGTGGCTCCAGTTGTGATGTGTTTCTTTGATGGTCCAGGGTGGGCATCACTTGGAGCAGACAGCATCATAGGCATTGAAGACAGATGGGTACAGCTGGAGGCTTCTGCTTACATCTAAATCCAGGAGTTCTAGTCTCATGGACACCTGCGGATACCCAGGGCAGCTGTGATTTCCCCAGACTGCTTTCTCACCTCCTCCTGCAGCTACATGGATGTCCGAGCACCTGCTGCAGGCCCCAGGGAAATGGTGCATGATGGGGCACAAGCAGGGACGGAAGAAGCGAACATCTAAACTAGAAGGGTGTGTAGACACAGATGATACCGGAGGACCCATAGTTTATAAAAAGTAGATTTTGTTGAGAGACAAAGGTGACAACATCTACCAGACTCAGCCGTCACTGCACGTGCAGCACAGTTTGGCGAGTGACAGAGATCGACATCTTGGAGTCAGTACTGAACGAGCAGAGGCTTCCTCTGTATTCCCTTGAGTGACCCTGTGGGTTCATGATTACTAAGTACACTGCACAGAGACAGTAGACGGACTGGCTCCTGCTCTGTGGCCGGAAAGCGGAGATGGAAGGCTGATGTGTGCCCCGGGCAGCACCAGGCGAGAGGGGCAGAGGAGGCACAGACACTGCGTTACTTGTCTGCTCAAGAAAAACACAAATATTTGCATGTTTTCCCCTTTGGTTCTTTCTGCATTTCCTGACTGCCTGGAGAGGAGCTTGGAGTCTGCACGAGATTTTGTGGTTGTTTGTTTTAGTTTCTTACATGCACAGAGGGACCATTTTCTTGACACAGTTTCGCAAAGATTGTTGAAGTTCTCAAAAACATTAATATAAACACAATGATCTCAAGCCCTCATTAAATTTTCTTTTTCTGAACATTGTTGTGGTTTTTCCCAAGATGCAAAGAACTCTTTCTTTTCTCTTTCGTGATGCCTGGGATGGAACCCAGGGCCTTGTGCACACTAGGCAAATGTTCTACACTGTCTTGGGTACTTTCCCACTGCTGGCACAAAATACTTGGCACCCACGAATTAAAGGAGGAGAACTTTATTTTGGCTCACAGTTGTTAAGGTGGCTCTAAGGCAGGGTAGCACAGCAGAGGGACCCGGCAGAGGAGAAACAGTCCATGGCAGGGCAAACAGGGAACAGCAGCTTTCTTCTTTCCATTTTTACTGCATCCAGGCTACAAGGCTCTTGTGGGTGAGAACTGTGCCATTCAGCCCCAGGGTGGGGGTTCCTTCTTCAGCAAGTCGATCATCCACCCCAGGAACTGCACTGAGCCAACCCAGAGGACTTACACAGTGTCTCACACCCACGATCCAGTCACTCTCCAAAGCCTCCCAGGGGAACATCTAGGTACAAGTCCCAGCAACCACTGAGCTCCTTCTTCAGCCGGGATGCAGGGAGTTCCATCCAGGGGACTCCCCAAAGATCCACTTCAGTAAAGCAGGCCCTGCTCAGAGGAGCTGGGGAGCTGAGAGCAGGTGGGAAGGAAGGAAGAGCCAGAGTCATCTTTTTCTCTCCTCGGAGCTCAGAATTCTCCATCGAGCAAACACTGTGCAACTTGCTTTGTTCTCCAGTTTCTTTTCATGTGTGAACACTCAGAAGGCATTTCAGTTTAGAGAGGAAGTCTTTTTCTTGCTCAGTGAGATATTTCCTCTCGTTCCATGCTGGAAAATTTCATCTTTTCCTCCACTGTGCAGGAAATCCCCTTGGGGGACACAATTTCACTGTGTATTCGACTGCCCCTCTTTCTTTTCTTACTACATAAAATGGGGACCACTGATTATGTCCACTCACAGTTGTCTGACCTGGATCCATGCGGCCGTGTCTCTCTCCTTTTTCTCTCTCAGTTCCCAGAGACAGTGGGTCGGGGCCAAGCTGTTTCCAATGTCACTGCTGGTCCCAAGACCTGTCCTGGGCCAAGCAGGGTCAGGATGCTAGGACTTAGGGGCTTCCTGGCCCCCTTCTTTCTCCTCCTGGTGTCTCTGTGTGATCTGTTTGCCTGATGGCCTGGGAGTGGGGTCTTCTCGAAGGGCTGAAGGAGAGCGAAGGAGCTGAGGGAAGCTGGCTGGGCTGCAGCCTTCTCTGAAGAGCCTCAGACCTTCCCAGCACCATTTGTCTCTCACCAGGACACTTAGACAGTCATCTAGGGCCACAGGAAGGGACAGAATTAAAGAACTGGGGGATAGGAGCTGGGGATTTAGCTCGGTGGTTCCAGCGTCTGCCTTGCAAGCATAAGGTCCAGGGTTTGATCCCTGATAACAAAGCAAGACACTGTCTCAAAAAAAAAAAAAAACCCTAAAAAATACCTAAAGAATTCGGAGATAGATTTTTAAATCACCACAGAAAAGGCTCCGGCCACTAAGCATGCCTGTTCCCCCTATGTGAAAATCACGCGTCTCCGCCCCACATCCCACAGTTCCTTTATTTCTGAGCCAGGTCCAGCTGTAGACGAGCCTTCTTGGGGTGGCTGCTCAGGCCCAGGTCCTCTCCCCCACAGACCTGGGGCAGAGGAGACAGGGAGTCTCACCTGCTGCTCCATGGGCCAGCACTGCAGTGTCTCCTGGGAAGGGGGAGGGAGGGGAACTGTCCGTCGGGATCACGTCCTGGGCCCTTGGGCCACGTTCCCTGGCCACTGTCCAGAAAAGCTTCTTGCTGACTCTGGCTTCACTCTCCCACTGTGGAGACATCTTAGCTTCCATAAGAAGTGATGCATTTCTGATCTGAGCAGCGTCTCAGCCTGATTCCTACTGTGTAACAAATTACAACTTAATGATTTAAAGCAGCAACAGTCTCTCAACTCACAGTCTTTGTGGGTTGGAGCCCGGGCCTGGTGTGGCTGGATTCTCTGCTCTGGGTGCCCCAAGGCTGAAGTCAACCTCATGGCCAGGGCCAGTTCACACCCGATGTCAGGATCTTTCCCCAAGTACTTGTCATTGGTAAAATCATTTGAATGATTATATGATCATTTGAATCACATGTCAGCTCTCAGTGGCTAGAGCTAACGAGTTCTTTGCCTGGTGCCCTAAGAACAGTCCACTGAGAGAATACCCACCACGTCTGCCGCAGCTAGAAATTGCTTTCAAGCAGCTCATGATTGGATTAGGTCCACCTGGATAACCTCCCTATCTTGAGATCAGTTGATTGGGCACCATAATCAGGTCTGAAAATTCCCTGTGAGGCGGCGTCCAGATGAGTGTTGGAGGAAGATGAGCAGCCAGAGGTGGGTGTGTGTTGTGTACTTGGGCACCATCTTAGAATTCTGCCAAGCATAACGTGCATGGTAGTTGGGGACCTAAAACCTCCATTTCTTTGTGCATTATCTTTGTTTTATTGCATTACTATGAGTTGGTGGTGATTCCACAGATAATCATCTCAGAAGATTTGTGTGTCCCAGGAGATCAAGGCGTACTCTGTGTGGAAAGGCCCCACTGTAAATCTAGCAGAGAGGATCCCTTCTGTTCATCGGGCTTCTGCATGTTGATGGGAGGGCCAGGCTTTGCTATTTCTTAAAAGCTCTATTTCTTTTTCTTTTTTAATTGTTCTGGTTGTTTTTAAGTTTTGCCCAAGATTTTAATTTTATTTTTTAATAAATTGAGTTTATTGGTACACTTTAGGAATACATGATGATCACATTCCTCATTGAGAATTAGTACTTTTAAAGGACACATCTTGATTCTTTTTTTTTCTCATTCCCTAGCCCTCCCTTTACCTCTCCAAGTCCTCTGTATACATAAGCTTTATTTCAGTTTTATCCTTTTTACCATCAAATTTTTTCTTGCTTTGCTTTGCTCAGTTCCTTTTTTCCTTTGAGTATTTTCTTCCTATTTCACAATGCCTGTCATACATTTTAGACCTCTTTAATACTTTTAGTTTCTCACACATTAGAAAAATTTCTAACAGGCAGAATCTAAGAAGCCCAGAATTTAGATTGCCGATCCTTCTATTTCTACAAAAGGTGCCAATTTAGATCTTCCTGAGGTCTCAACAACGGGTCTTACAAACCTACCTTCACCTTTGGTTCAAGATTTTTTTTTTTTTAATTATCTTTATTGGTACATTAAATATACACATCATGATTGCACTCCATAATGGGGATTTGTACCACTATAAGACACAACTTAATTCTCATTTTTTTCCCATAGCCCCACCCACCCTACCACCCCCCCATATATATAAAATTTGTTTCCTTACTTTTTTGTTACAATCTCAACATGGTTCAAGATTTTTTTATGTTAATCATTTTTTGTCATCTGCACATACTAAGAACGGTGAATTTTATTTTCCTGTCTGGCAGCTTCTTCTTTCCTTTAAATTTTGTACAAAGCTTAAGTAATCTTTTTCATTCACCTCTTACACTTTCCCTACACACAGCAAAAATATGTCAGTTGTCACTTTCAGCAAGTTTTCCGCATCTCTCCGAGATCATTTCCTGCATTTTCTGTTTTCTGTGTCACTGTGCGTGACCACGTTGCTGACTGCAGCGCACCCTCCCTTTCCTCCAGCCTCCAGCCCTTACTAATTCTCAGGCTCTGTCACCTTGTCACTGAGCCACCACCTCTTCCTACACTTTGTCTGATAGCTCTCCACTCCCTGGGATCTGGTCTCCAGGTCTGCTCTGCTAGCTGGGCCTGTGACAGTGCCTGACCTGGGACTTGAGACTCCTCACCAAGGACCTGGAGGTAGACGACTGAGCGGGTCTCCTGCTTTGTGTCATCTGGAAGGCTTCCTTGCCTCAGTGTCTGGTACGTAGGGTGGGGCACATGATACCTTTGGGAGCTGGCACCCCAGAGTTCTGCAGGGGGTCTCTGTCTCAGTGTGATCATCCCTAGAGTCATGAGGCACTACAGCCTCAGTTTGACAAGATTTCACTTGTGGCCAGGTGCTCATGAATTGTCTCCAGAGGGCCTGCTTTCTACCCTTTCAGCTTCTGTATATGGCTTTAGCTTTTGTCATTTTTATAGCATACGACACTTCATTTAGCTTATTTTTTATTATTTCTTTTATTTTATTATTTACCCCACTTTGTTTATTTTCCTTAATCATATAAGCAACCATTTCTCCATGTCAGCCATCTGTTGGACATATTTATTTGTTCTTTTCAACTTCACTGATAATATTTATAAGTGTTAAGAGGGTTTTTTTTTTTTTTTTTGAGACAGGGTCTCGCTTTATAGTTCAGGCTGGCCCTGAGCTCAGCCTTGAATTCACAGCAATCCCCTTGCCTCTGCCTCCCAAGTGCTGAGATTATAGGTATGAGCACCCAGCATTGTGGTATGTGGTTCTGATTGCTGGTGGGCTTGAGTCTCCACTCCTGGCATTGTTGTACGTGATTACCGGGATGGAACCCAGACCCTTGCACTTGCAAAGCAGGTGCTAGAACTACTGAGCTAAATCCCCGGCCCAGTGTTGAGAGTTTTAATTAAAGGCTGTCGGTAGTGGAAGGTATGATAAAAATATGATGAATGCTTAACTAGAAATACATTACAGTAAAGACATATTGTCCTTAATCTCTCTCAATTATTCTTCTCTCCTTCAAACATATTCACCCCAAGTTCTTGCACTTTTTGAAGTAGTTCTGGATGTTCTCCTTCGTGCGTGTCTTCGGTTGCATTTTCATGGCTATCTCAGTGGCCTGAATTGTCCTGAATCATTTACCTTTTGTGGTCATTTTGACTTTGGAGAAGAGCCAGAAGCTGCCTGGGGCCAGACCCAGTAGAATTATTCCTTTCTATGTTCCACCAAGATAACTAGAGCACAAGCTATTGGCTTATCTCCACATTTCTTTCATCTCATTTGTTTCTGTTAACTTTATCAGCTCCTTGGTCTGTATTCTAGTTCTCGTGATGTATACAGACATCCTTCTTGTATTATGTATTTGTAGATTCCATGTTTGGTTAAGTCCTATAGGGTCCCAAGCTTGCCTAGGTTTTGACTCTTAGTCCCTTAGCTTCTAATTCAGAACCAGCCTCAGTGCAATCTTCAGTGACTGAAATGATCTTCTCATTTTGCCTATAAGCCACGCTGGGCTTTATTTATATGATTGAAAATAATTAGTTTGATTTTTCTTGGCCCCAGTTATTTCTAACTTTAAGTTCCTTTCCCAGTTGCTGGTTATTTCATGAGCACAGGAGAGGACTTTTATTCTGACTGTCTGTAGTAATGCAAAAGTTTGCTCAAGAATGGAAGGACAAGCGATCCTAGGGCACTTGGCAGCTGGAGTGATGCCATCCCTTCCTTCCAGCCCACTTATCTTTGAACCCATCATTTTATTGGCTCTATACTTACAAATGCTTTCAGGAAGTCCTTTCTGAAACAATAAATACCTCTCAGTCCCCATTATCAGAAAATCCCTTGCATTTCATGACTGTCTGTTCATAATCTGAGTGAGAAGTGGGAGCCTGCTGATCAGATTTACAACCTGAAACCTGAAATGTGAAGAGGATTTTCTAAGAAAGCATTTGATAATTCTTTAAGTATTAAGCATTATTTATTTTTTAGAAATGTTTATTTGTAGCTCTTACTCTAGTAGAGTTTATAAAATAAAGTAATTCTCATTTCAAGAAAGAATGATGCTATCTGTATCTGTATGAGCCATGACATTGTTTTGAGGCTTTGGAGAGAGTTAAGCGAGAGGTCTCATTCTCCTCGTGCCTTGGTGGAAATAGATCCGTGGGTGGGGCGGGGTTCCTTCCAAGAGTCAGAGCGAGTGGGCCGCAGTCACTCCTCCCGGTGAGCACGCTCCTCAGAGCCAGGCTTGACTTCCCTCCCCTCTTCAGAGAGGCCGTTTTTCACTTCATAACAAAACAAACAAATAAATAAAAACCTTCTTTTTCTACCTCTGGATGTGGATGACAGTGATATTTTTTTCTTGAGTCTTGAGCAATCGTAAATGACTTTCTTTTCCCCCTCCACACTGGAGATAAGCCATGGCTTAGTATAGCAAAACTGGTCATTGCTCTTGCCAAAGTATTTCATCACCTTCTGGCGTCCATTATATCTGATATGCTTATCCGGGATGACTGATGGCTTGGTTCTTAATAAGTAGGCTAGTTAAGCAGAGAAGTTAATGACAGGAGATTTTTCTTTGGCTCCAGGGTTTGGCATGTACAGACAGGACCCTGCATGAGTTCCCCCAGCATGTGACGATAAGAGGCTTCCATTCTGCCAGCAGAAAGCAACTCCATTAATTAAGAACACATTGCATGTTATCACAAATGGGCAATTTTTTTCTAGGAATAAATTACCCTTTGGCATTTATGATGAGCATGAAGAAGAACAGATAGTCCAATTACGGGCATGACTTTATCTCAATGTAGGGCAGCAAATATTTAGGATTAGGATTAAGACTCCAGGAGAGATAACCTTCAGATCATTGTGCAAAGGAAATACTTGGGGTGGTTGTTTGCATGTTGTTTGGACTGCCTCTGGGAGGTCAGCATTTGCTCAGTGCTGCTGGGTGTCTGGGCTAACACAGGACAGGCCCCTGCAATTTAGAGAAAAATGCATTTGAGTATCTCTCCCCTTTGAGCTTTAAACAAAACACGAAGTAATAAATAGACTCATGAGATGTTTACAAAGCTGCATAAAATCGACTGAAGTCAAGCCCTCTTTCTGGTGGAGACTACTGCCGTCTTCAGCCAGAGGAGCGGTGCAGTGTGGGTGTCAGAGCCCTATTGCGTGGCACTGAGACAGTTTGGTTTCTGGAAGCAGTCCTGAGCTATCATGTCAGGGGATGTGGGATCTGTGCCCCACAGTGGAGCATCTCAGGGGAGGTATCTGTCTACACAGTGGAACAGTTCTCAATATCCCATCAGTAATTTTGCGCTGCTGGCCTAAATTCTGCCCTAAACCTTTTCACTTGTTCGTGTATTTATTTTGTAGCACTGGGGACGGACCCCAGGGACACTCTCGTGCTGGGTGACATCACTAGTTTTCTATCCTTTGAGACCAGGTCTCCCTCAGTTGCCTGGGTTGGCTATGATCTTCCAGTCCCCAGCTTTGGCTTCCCAAGTGCAGTAGCCACAAGGATCGGTGTGGTGGGGCCCCCGTGCCTGGCCCAGACCTCATTATTTCACAAAATCTGTCTAAGCCAAAATTTATAGGAAGCCTTCTGTCAGATGAAGTGATGACTTGCTTTTCTCCCTGCAGTAACATATTGGGTCTTTTGTGTTTGAAGATACTTAACTTTTCTGATCAACTTTTCTCATTCCCTCACTGCTCATCTCCCTGTAAAGTTGGCAACTTCCAGTTTAGAAAATTTCCCAAGTCCTTCCTACCCCACCGAAGCTCTTAAGACATACCGCAGGTGACCAAAATCAAGCTCAGTAATCCAGTATTAAGTACAACCAAGCATTTCTTATGCATCTGGTGTATGCTCAGAGAAAAGCTGCCAGCACTTTCCTGGGTAATCTTACTTCTGAGATAACGAAAAAGAGCTGTGCTGTGGCTTTTCTCTGAAGGATGGGCTGCTTTACCAATAATCCCCCTTTGCAAGGGTCTGTGGATTGCAAGGGTCTGTGGATTGCAAGGCCCAGGAGCTAACGTTTTTGCCTGTGACGGATGCATCTCATTAATTTCACCTCATTCTTCCATCCATTATGACCTTATTATCCTTTGCACTGTGTGTGTGGCCTTGCTCTGCGGTCGCTCCTAATCTACCCTGTGCTTTTGTCCCATTGTTGTCACTGCTGGATGAATGTCCAGGTAGACAGAGCTGCACTTGATAGAGAAAAGTGATCCTAAGAAACTCTACTTGAAAACTGAAAATAATAAAATGAAACATTTGCATTCTGTGAATCTGACAGCAAGACTCTTACATTCTTCTTCCCTTACTCGTTTGGTCCTGTATAAACCAGCTGGACACGAAATGACATTGTTGAGTTATTTGACCATTACCCTAAAAATGGAAATTCGGGGACAATTTCAGCATAATCAAACTGTCCCCATCACACGTGCATAACACAACAATGTTATTCGTCAGCTGCCTTGTTTGGGATCCATGTAAGAGACGGAGGAATAGAGTAGAATGATGATATTTATCTTGTGGTATAGAAAGATCTAGCCATGAATATTAGAGTTTCTTAGCCAGGACTATTTCTGCAATATAAATTCATGGCAGTTTTCAAGAGTGAGAGAAAAATGCTGGTTTGAGTGGGTGGTGGAGTGTGAATACAAAAATTCATATCTGTAATCAGTTCGACTTGATTACCCACCAACTATGAATCTTCAAGGGAGAAGTTTAGAATCTTACCATAAACATGAAGATAGAATTATATACTCCAGTATATAGAAATCCTATGTGTTCTTTATCCATTCATCTGTTGATGGACATAAAGCTGCTTTCAAGATTTAACTGCTATGAATTATGCAGCTACAAACAAGCACAGGTCATCGAACTATGACATCTTTGCACAATGAAGTACTATGTCGGTTAAATAGTGGAAACCCTGGAAACCTCACCGCTGGTGCTGGAGGAACTTGCAAGCCAGTGAACATGGAGATGTCGGGGAGCTCAGAGAGGGCCTCCTTGTATTCTCTATAAGAACCCAGTAATAGCAAGTGACATACTTCCTTGAGTTTTTTGAGCTGTCATAGTGAATTATGGAAATGAAGAGGAGGTTGTAGGAATCCCAGTATCTTGCTAAGTTGGACAAAAATGTAGAAAATGTGGGAACTACTACCGGTGCTGGGGATCTGCAGGGAGAAGCAATGTTGTTGGCCTGAAGCAGTGGTCTCTTGGGTCTGTACTAACCTCGGGCCTTCAGTGTCAGAGTTAAAATGTCTGGGACACTGAGTGGGTGTCTGCAGAGCACGAGGGAACTGTATGATGTGAAAAACGTCCACTTTTATAGCAGAAGGGTCCTGAAGGTACGTGAAAGAGCGAGGATGATGTTCCCAGGTCCTGAACCTGAGCCAAAAGCAGCAGATGAGGGAGGTTTGAGGGGATGTGGTGGAGGCCGCAAGGCCGTGTGGAATGAGCTCTCTCATCATGGAGAGGACATCAGAGTTTCTTCTAGGTGTGATTAAGAGGTTTCCAGGTGCCTGGTTTGCTCAGGTGTGCAGAGCAGAACGCAGCAGAGCAGGAACAGACGCAGGGAATGAACCAGGAGCTCAGGTGTGCTTGCTTTTCCAGGGGAGGGAGACAGGCGCAGGGCGGCGGCGCCCAAAGCGGCAGGTGGGGCTGCTTTTAAAGGTAACTTCATGTCTTGAATCCATGGCTAGAGATGGAGTAGGAGTCCCATGGGTAGCTCCAAAATTTTGGCTTGAACAACTGGGAAACTGTGATAAAATCATCAACACTACAGAGTAAAATAGGTTATGATTATTACGAGAGTCGAAGAATGGAAACTCATTTACACACAGAAGTTTGAAAAATCATTACAAAGAAATTAATAGCCAGTTGCTCTTATTATTTTCCTATTTTATAGAAGCAGTAACATAAAAGAGCAAAATATATTGTATGAAGTAGCAAGTCAGCTCAGCAATATATATTTGACTCCAAATTTGGCTTCAGCACATATGATTTTAATCACTATGATCCAGTGTCTTTGTTTCAGGAAGGTTAAACTTTGTATTTGATCTTCAAGTAAAAAGTACTAACATTCTGGGCTACAAATCAAATCGTTTCTACCCTCCCCCCCCCCAAACACAGCATTTGCATGCACATAGCAAAAATGTAGTCCCACGAGTTTCCTCCATGAAACTGTGGGTTCCTTTAATTACAATTCTTCCAGCTTCTTGTGTCAAAATGGTTTATGCAAAGCTCTTTCTGTAATGAAGCACGAGCTTTTCTGTTGTTTGCTGTTTCGTTCTTGTTTAAGAAGGTTCAATGTCTTGTTCAGCACTATTTTGATTTTACTGACTTTTTTCTTTGCGGCCTGCCTACTGCTGGTGGGGCCACATGGCTAAATTCTGAGCTAGAGCTCTGTAACTAGAGTGGGAGTGGAGGAAATGAGATTAAAATCCAACCTGTTGGTATTTGGTGCTGTACCTAAAGCAACGACTGGAGAGAATATTTTAGCACAAAATATTTAGAATGAAAGATAATAGTTTAGAATGAATAACCTATCCTTCCATTTTAAAGAATTAGCAAAGGAAAGCCCAAATAAAGCCAAAGCCAGCAGAAGAGGGGAGATAATAAATTGAGATGGAGTGGAAAGATGATGAGATTGTGAGCATGTCGCCATGGACTGGAGATGTGTGTGCACCTCAGGTCTGCCTGGAATCTGCCTCCCACGTGACACCAGGGAGGCCAGCCTGGAGACCAGCAGGGTGAGTTAGCGCAATGGACGGGGCGATGCTGCTTCTCTCTGCTGTCTGTCCGGGGCTGCCTGCCCCCATGGTGATGGCTCTGTCTGATCCCTGGTGCCAACTTCCAGAAGAGTGAGAGGTTACGTTTCTGTCACTCACCTTCCATACACCCTCTGGTAATTCGTCATACCAGCTTGGCTCGAGGAAAGTGCATACAGGAAACAAAACAAAAAAGAAAAATAATGCAAAATAGAGGAAATAAATGTAAGCAAAGTCTAGTTCAAAACAAACAAGAAAACTGAACATTTAGCATTGGTGATGGAAAAAAAAGAGAAAACATGCATCATGGATATTAGGAATAAAAGAGATTAATATCAGCCTGACAGAAAATTTAATGAAGAATTATATGCACATAAATTCAACAGCTTAAATAAAATAAAATCATTTTTTTTGAAACATACTCTGAGCAAAATAGTACAAATAGTCTTATAGTTAGTAAATAAAAATGAATTTGTAGTTGAAAACATATTGAAATGGAATCCTAGGCCCAAGTGGTTTCACCAGGAATTTGGGCAAATATTTATGGAAGAAATAATATCAATATAACGTATTATCCCCTACAGTATAGATTAAAGGATTCTCAAGTCATCTCATGTGACTAAAATTATTGTGATATAAAAATCAGACTATCATTGTACAAGAAGGAGAGGAAGGAAGGAGGAGAGTACAGAACAACATCCCTGATAAACAAGGTTGTAAAAACGTCAACAAGATAAAGAGTCAATTCCAGTGACATATCACGACCTGGTGGAATTTATTCTGGGTATGTAAAGTTTCAATATTTGTAAAACAACACAACCCATCTATTAAAGATCTAAAAATGAAGAGTCATCTGGTCCTATCAATTGATTTTGGTAAGGAATTGACAAAATTCAATATCCTTCCACAATAAAGATTCTCAGCAAAGTAGAAAGGGGAATTTCAGCTTGATATAAGACATGTAGAAAACAAAACAAAGCAACAGAAACAGAATAATCCCTTCCGTTAATAAACTTAGAGGTAAAAGAGTGAATTTTTTTCCCTGTAAACCTGGGAACAAGGCACAGTTACTGGCTCTTCCCACCACAGTTCACACAGTACTGTACCTTTTGGCCTGCTCAACTGGAAAAGAAAAAAGAACTGCTCGCAGATGGTAAGGAAACAACAAAAGCTATTGCTCCTGGTCACGCTGACATGAGATTCCCCCCAATATCTATAAAAATCAGTTTGCAGGACACAAGATTAGTACTAAAAAAATCAATCACGTTTCTACATATTTGCAGCCAGCACTTGGAAGCCATGAATTAAGTTGCAATTACATTTTAAAATTGCTTAAAAGCCTGAAACACAGTACTTAGTGCTCAGTTTCACAAACAAGTGAAAGACCTACGTGCAGAAAGGCACAAAACATAGATGAGTCAAGACAATGTGGAGAGATGCTTTGCACACAAATGGGAAAATTCATCAGCAAAGATGTGGATTCTTATCCAATGCGTACGGATTTAACACGATCCTAGTAGGTCTTGGGAGGAGGTTACAGAGCCTCATTCTTCGCAGACGTTTCCTCCTGCAGGCTACTGCGGGTGCCTCAAACTTGTCTGCTAATTACCCAGAGCCTTGGAAAATGGGCTTCTGCCTTCTCCACTTCAGACATAATTTTCAGTAATTAGTAACCAATTACCACTCTGCGCCTGAAACAAGAGCGATTCCTTTTCCATGAGGTGTTCCACTCACCAAAGCTGTGCTGACAGGCGGTTGAGTCATACCTTTCTCAAGCTTGCCAAAAGCCACACACTGAACGGGGGAGGGGGGGGGCGCGAATGCAGTGGGACCCACTGGATAATGGATAATTAGGTAATTACCCCTAGCTGAAAGCACACCTTGGAATTTGCATTCAGAATGAAGAGATTTGGCAACGAGAATGCTGATGTCAGGTAGTGGGTGATCCTCTTCCAGAGAGGCAGCTCGGCAGGCAGGATTCCGTCATCCCTCGACTTCCCCCTTCCGCCCTCTGACATCCCCCCTTCTGCCCTCTAAACTCTGTGCTGCCCGCAGAGGGGACATCCTGAAATATCATGCCATCATTTCAGACCAACAAGGGTGGGAGAACAGTCGTGGCAGCATGTGGGCACACCAGCCCTTGTACAGCCTCGCTTGCCCGGCACCTTCCGCAGGTCCTCGGTGGCCTCGGCGGCCTCGGTGCTATGCTTCTCCCCAGTGGAGCTGTGTGCGTCCTTCTCAGGTTCTACACCGTGTCCTCACAAATCCCGCTTCCTTCTCTCCGACACACCACGCCCCAACCCCAGCGGCCCACGGAGAGGCTATTCTTCATCAATCTTCTTCCGTCCCCAAAGTCAACTCCTTGGTCAAAAAGCTACTGACACCTCTGTCCATTGTCCACCCGCTGTGCTGCCCGTGCCCCGGTCCAGTCGCATACTGGGGACTCAGCACAACAGTGGTCCGACCATGAGTCACCGGCTCTTCTGTGTGATGGACAGCACTCAGACTGCGCCAATCTGCTTTACTTGAGTTTATCAGGAACCCCCCAGCCTCTTCCCCCTGATGTCCTAAACCGGTCACTCCCTTATTCCTCTGTGACATCTGTTTTCTGACCTCTGCTTTCTCCATACCTCACTGGAATGGTTTCATTTTCTTTCTTAAATGTTTTCTGTAAGTGATGGTGGAAGGAGCGGCTTCGGGGCTCCATTCTAGAAAACATCTGATTTCACATCCTCACCGTGAGCTGGGAAAAGTACATGTGTTGCTCGTCAAACATCTCAAATGCAGAAGGGCTTCCAAGGAGGGCATACACATTTCCCCACAAACTCCTGCTGTTGGCAAGTGTCCCTGTGGCCAAGCTGGCAGCCGGAGCCCTGGGGTCTTCAACTTTAATATCATGAAAGGGATTGGGGTCATGTTAACATGGTGTTGGCGGCCAGAACAACCGCTGAATACACAGAAAATGGGCTCTTTGTAACAAAGTAAGGTTAGAACGAGAAAGAGGATGAGAACCTTTATCTTTTCTACTCAGCGTGATTAGATTTTTGTGTGCACCATCGAGTGATCAGGAAGTGGGAGTAGAAAAGCAAAGTAAGCTCAACTTAGCAGAAGGAAGGACACAAAGATCAGAACAAAAACTTACACAGAACCGAGAGAAAAAAACCAATAATGATTGGAAAGAGAAGCAGTACTGGCTAAACTTTATCTAGACTAACCAAGAGAGAAAGAAAGAAAATGCAAACAAGATAAAAAGGGAGACAGCAGACATCACAGGTGATGCCACACAAGTAGGGTCCTAAGAGACTTTTGTGAGTAACTCTATACCAAGAAACTGGGCAAACTGGAAACAGGTGGATTCCTTGGGATAAGTCTGTATCAGGCAGAAATAGAACATCTACTGGTTACCTTTTAATTTTTAAATATATAAAATTGTAAATTTGATTTTTAAATGTATTGAATTAAGAATTTTTAAAGACAATAAGTACACTTGGGAGACTGCTGGATCTTGGGGCTGCTGAGTTGATCCTGGTGTAGATGTTCCCAGAGGGGCTGTGGGGCAGCGCTGCACTCCGGGAGGGTGGAGGATTAGGAAGCCAAGTGGAGAGACAGGGGTCAAGTAGTCCAGAGGAGATGAAAGAGGAGGTCCACCAGCATCCCGGGAGGGAAAGGAAGAAATCCAGACTGGAGGAGAGGGAGAGACGCAAGAGAGGAAAGACCTCTGAAGACTCGTTTCCAGTGGGCGGGATCCAGTCACGTCGTTCACGTCGTTTACGTCGTTTACGTGAACACGGAGGCCCGGGGCGGCCCCTTCCTCGCGCCTTTCAGCCTCTCCAGTGGTCACCGCCCTCCAGCGGGTTCGCTGATGGCTCCCGGTCCATGAGCGACAGCTTTCTCACCTCCACCCTGGGTGCACATGGCCCCTCCTCCTGTCGGGAACCTCACAGTCTGCTAGGACCACAGACCCACAGGCGCATTTCCTGGCAAACAGGGAATGTGGTAAAACGTTCTTTTGGAAGGGACAGCTGTGAGATAGTGAGAGAGTGGAAGGGGAAATACTGAGAGGAGACAGAAGGTAAGAAATAGGGTCTCAGCCGGACAGAGAGGGCTTGTTGAGACGTCAGGAACTCTAGGGTCCTGCCAACGACTCCAAACACCTGGAAGACCTTTTCCCGGATCCCCTGATTTTGGGGCCACAGCCCAGGCTCCCCCAAGGTGTGTTGCTGTGGCCCTGTGTGATCTACCCTTGTGTGGTTGGAACAGCCTGCATTTCTAACTCCGCACTACAGATCTGGCTCAGGGCTGGAGACTGCACACAGCAGAGGACGTCCTCCTCCGTAGACAGATGGTCACCTTCACTGGACGGGAGCCCCGGTAAGGCGTCTGTGAAGACACAAACACAGGATGCGCAGCTCAGGGGCTACTTTTCTTCTGAATTAAGCAAAATATTTTAAAGCTTCTGTCTCTTCATCCTCATCAGTACTTCGAGCCAGTGGGAAAGGTCACTGACATTTGTAGATGAAGTAACAAATAACCAGGTACATGACCCAGGTCTTGTAACTGCAAATTTTGTGCCCTTTTACTTAACAGGTCTCCAGTTATTTGTTCTTCTGACCTGTGTCCTAAATCTGGGGATCCTGTCCTCTGAGACGAGGCAGGTTTCAATCCACGGGTTGATGCATCTGTCCATTCCCAAAATCCACTTCATTTATAAACATGTTCATGCCAGAAAATAGAGATTGGCCACTTCCTAGGAGCGGGTGGGCTGTCACACAGTGAGTCATGCAGCTTTCTCATACTTCATCATCATGGAAGGTCTTCGGAGTTAAATCACCCCCACTTTCTGCCACATAGGTTAAACTCGCTGGGTGGCAAGAGAACCCCACTTCACATTCCGACCAGCAGTGAATGAAGCTACTAATGTCTCCTCATCCGCAGGTAACACTAACCTCTTTCTTTCTTTTTTTTTTTTAAGAAAAAAAAAATGTCAAAGCCATCCTAGCGGGCATGAAATATCTCAGTGTGATTTTGATTTGTGATTCCCTAAGGACTGATGACTCTGAATATTTTCTATGTGTTTCTTGTCGACCTGTTTATCTTCTTTGGAGAAATTTCTGTACAAACCTGTTGTCCATGTTAAAATTTATTTGTTTTGTTTTAAAATATTGAGTGAATGTTGGTTTTTTTGTGTATTCTGGATACTGGACTCATCAGATAGAAGATTTTCAATTATTTTTTCTCCTTCTCTGGGTTGTCTTTGTCTTTGTTAATGATGTTCTTCAAAGCAAAAATGTTTTTAAATTTGGATAAAGTTCAATTTATCTATCACTATTTTGTTTTTTTGCTGATGTATTTTGTGTAATGTTTAATAAACTGGTGGGAGGGCTGGGATGTAGCTCAGTGGCATTGTGCCTGCCTGGCAAGTTTAAGGTCCTGAGTTCAAGTTCCGGTACTGGAAGAATAAACTGGTGGTTGAGCTAAGGCCACACAGATAGACACTGTTTCTGGGTAAGAATTTAGTTTTTAAGTTTAGTAAAGATCTGGTCCATAGTGAGCTAATCACTCTTTCCAACAAGTGGTTCTGACATCCTTGCTAGAGAGTAGTTTACTGTAGATGTTGTACTGATTTCTGAGGTCTCAGTTCTGTGCCACTGACCCATGTGTTTGTCCTTGTCCCAATACCATTAGTATCTTAACTTTGTGTATATTTTTAAACTAGGAAATCTTTCTCCAACTTTGTTCCTTTTATCAAGCCTGTTTTAGATATCCATATCCTTGTATTTCAGTGCGACTCTGGGGATCATCTTATCTAGGTCTGCAAAAAAGCCCATTTATATGGAAGCTATAGTCTGATTTGCATTACAATTTTGTCAACATTAAATCTTCTCATTCATGAGCGCAGTTTGCTCTTCTGTGCACTTAGGTCTTCTTTGATTTCTTTCAACAATGGTTTGTAATGTTAGTCTACAATCCACTAAATATTACTACATTTAGTAGTCTTTGCTGTTGTTTTAAATGAACTTTTTCTTAATTTTAAATTGCTCATTGTGACTTTGTGGAATTGCCATTGACTTTCGTATATTCTTTTACTCTTGGACTTTGCTCAATTTGCTTATTAACACTAACATATCTTGTGTATGTGGTGTCTTTAAGGTTTTCTAGATCATGTTATTTGCAAATAATGATGATTTTACTACCTTTTCCCAATCGAAATAATCTGAATTTGTCTTGCTTCTTTCTCTTGCCTAATTGCCCTACTCGAACCTCCAGCAGAGTGTTGAAATAGAAGTGGCAATAGTGTATATCGTAAGAGAGGAGGTGTTTTGTCTTAATATAGGGGAAGGAGTTCAATCTTTCACTACTAAGTATGATGTTCCCTGTGGGTTTTTGCATAGAAGCCCTTTATGAGGTTGAAGAAGTGTTCTTCTAATCCTAGTTTGCTGAGTGTTTGCATCATGAAAGATTCCTGGACATTGCTAATAAGATCTTGTGGGGT
Organism: Petromus typicus; assembly: GCA_004026965.1. Taxonomy (NCBI): domain Eukaryota; kingdom Metazoa; phylum Chordata; class Mammalia; order Rodentia; family Petromuridae; genus Petromus; species Petromus typicus. Next base: position 42,862 of record PVIR01003976.1, on the reverse strand, counting down.
CTTCTTCCTCTCTTCATTCTTTTAATTCAGTTTACGTAGTGGCTGATTCTTCTGTGTTGGGCCAGTGCTTTATTTCTGGAACAAATTCCACCTGGGCATGGAGTCTAATCCTTTTAATAAGCTGCTGGATTTGGTTTGCTGGTATTATCATGATAGATGTGCTTGAGATTTGGCAGAGAAGATCTACGAAGGATGGAGGAGGGGTACCAGGAGGGGGCAAAGAGAGACGTCTCACCCCCGAATTCCCCGAAAGCTCTGAGAGCAGAGAGGCAGGACAGATGGGGCAGGAAGAACCCAGCTCAGGTGTGGTTCTGAGAAAGTCTCGGCCAGTCAGGCAAGTGCCACCTGTGGGAGGCGGAGATGGCCAGTCAGTGTCCTACTGGGTCCAGTTGTTTGCTGGAGCAGCAAGGAAGGTAAGCCTAACTGGACAGGAGGTTGGTTCGCCAATGTTGCTCCTGCAAGTCTGCTGACTGCGCACCCAGCAACCAGTGTCCTTGGAGATCAGACTACTTTCAATCCATGGCTCCCAGAAATGAGTAGGCAGTTAGGCAGTGGGACACTGGAGTGGTTGCTCAGGTGTCTGCTGCCTCTTGGCAGCAACTGAAGCCCACCCTCTGGGCTGCATCTGGATGAGCCACTCCGTTAAGCACACAGCTCGGCTCGGTGAGTGTGGCTTCCTCCAGCCCGGATCCCAGCTTTCTCTCCCCGTGATGTGCCGGGGCATGAAAACTGTGTTTGGCCAAAACTGCTTTATGAGTCTCCTGCTCTGCATGCTGGCAGATGTGATTTGTTGCCTTTATTACCTTGTAAAGATGCTAATCTCCCAACCACAGTGTGGGCTTGTTCTGTGATTGATTCTGCTTCACTCCTTGACAGGTCAAAGAGCCTGCAGAGTCTCCATGCCACCTGGCTGAGGTCCTTGCGTTCCTCATCTGTCCCAGAGAAAGGGATGCGAGCCGAGCTGCAGAGCAGCACCTGGCCACACTCCTGCCCCAGGCACCATCGTGAGTCATAGGTGAAGGGTGGGAGAGCAGCCAGGTGCCTCTGCGCCCTGCGTCTGAGCTCTACAGAGGGGCCCTGTATCCCTCACATGTGCACTGAGCTAGGACCGTTAAACTGGACTCTGCCCAAATGCTGAGACTGGCTCCCAGGAGTCCACGGAGAACAGAGACGAGGAATGTGCAGGCTGCAGCTGGGTCCTTGGCAAGCACAGCTTTCCTTGCTCTATGGCCCACGGCCAGCTCCGTTTCCTCCCACACTTGTGTTCTTCTCTTCTATTTCCACCAGGATATTTAACAAAAATTTTACCTGCATTAATTTCACCATAAGCATAAGCCATTAGAAACTCCAGCAAGTGGTCAATTGAGGCACTGAATAGAGGTGGTTGATTTGCACAAGCGCATGCATGTATGTGTGTGCATGTGTGTATGTGTGTGCACACGCATATGTGTAGTACTGAGGACTGAACCACCCAGGGCCTATGCACTAAGCCATACCCAAGTCTGTGTTTTATTTTGAGACAGGATCTCACTAAGTTGCCCAGGCTGAGCTCCAATGTTCAGTTCTCCTGCCTCAGCCTCCCGAGTGCTGGGATTGCAGGTGCGCACCACCATGCTCGTGTGCAGGCCTTTGTAATGTCATTCATGTCAGAGGGCCCTGCTTGCTTTTGCTGAGCTGGAGAACTTCAGAATGGAGCCATTGTACTACTCACTGTTTGGAGCCCAGCAGCCAGTTGGTAAATTCCCATTCGCTGGTGCCCCACACATGGACCGAGAGGGTGGATACTCACATGGCGGGCTCCCAGCCTGGTGATGGGCGGGTGGTGGCGAGCGAGAGGGAAACGCAGTCTGTTTTCCACATCCATCCTCTCCTGTGTCCTGACCTCCTGTCCCTGCTCTGCCTTTCTGGGGTCATCTGAGTCCTCTGCGACCTGTCACTGATGCTGTGAAGCACACACAGAGTTCAGAATCTGTACCAGGGCAGCCTCATCAGCCACCGAACACTTCTAGGAGGAGGCAGGTGGGGCAAGGATGTGAAGGGGGTGAGCATGAAAAGGTGACCCAGCATCTGCCCCTACATGAGCCATAGGGCATCTGGGCCTGGACAGCAGTGGCAGGAAGGTCTCTCCTACAGGCACCCAGTGGTCCTTCTAGGTCATTGAGGTGGGGTCCTGACCAATGATCATTATCACCTTTCACCGTGATAATAAGTAACACTCTAGCCTATTCAGGTACTGTGCAATTACTCAGGTACTGTGCAATTGCAATTGTTTATCAGGCACAATTCACCTCTTTGTCTTTGGTTACAGATATGGTACTGTCCATTTCCCCCAAAAAATCCAGGAAGCACTTGTGACCTTTGTAGCAGTATCGTCTCAGGCAGTATATTACGAGATTTTATTTTTTCTGCTCCTAAACATATGGTGCTTCTTTCTGTCCCCTGCCATATACTCATATATATGTGGCCTACAGAACCCAGGGACTCACCCTGCATCAGCCAGCTGGGCTCTGATGCTGGTGGTCCCAGTGGTGGTGTGTACCAGAGGGAATGTAGCAGTCACACTCTTTCCGAAGAGCTGGGCTGATGAGCTCAGGTTGGAAACTTTGCAGTACCGATGGTCAAGACTCATGATGTTTGACTTTGGACTTTTCTATTTTGCCAGGAGGAGAAAGCACAACTGCACAATAGCTCAGGCTTCCTGCCCAGTCCAGTATTCAACAGATCACGTGAGATGTTCATTGTTTGGTTATAAAACAAATGCCATGTCGATGATTCCACCCAGCGAGAGGCTAAGGTAAATTTCTGGGCTGTTTAAAGCGTGTAGATGTTGAGTGTCTTATAGATATTGGACATTACCAGTGTGTGGTGGGTTCATTGAGAATGGACATGCCATAACTCCGCAAGCATCTACAGCCTTCTCATACAGCCAGAGACCAGTGAGGTTAAGAACTAGGAAGCTCTTTGCTGACTTAGTTCTGTAGTTCAGCACGTTGCAAGAATTAGGATGCAAGTGAACAGTCAACAGTGTCAGTGCCTTGCACTGCAGGCCTTGCCAAGGACCGAGTGCATCACAGCGGCCTCACCACACAGGCATGACACAAGCAGGGAGCAGGAATTCAAGGATCTGGTCCAGAAGGGGAGCTGGAAATGGAAGTCGGTTCAATGTGGTCCCACCTTGAGCACTGACTGTGTTGCCTGGTCCACTGAGTGGAGTGTAGGAGGTGGGCAATACAGATGGAGCTTTTATTTGCCAGTCCCCTGGCCTCTTTTGCCAGCAGCTGGGCAGACAGTGAATAGTGGACACAGACAACAACCACCTGGGGAGTGACGGACGCATATAGAAAGAGTTTAGATGTAGAAGATAATGACATGTTCACCAGAGGATGGCTGCAAATCATCAATAAATGTCTCACACTTCTGGGCTCTGAAGTTTTCTCCTTTTGGGTCCAAACTTGCAAACCAGAGGCGGCAAAGCAATTCAGTAGGAGCGGAGAACACTTGGTTCTGCAGCAGTGAGATGATGATGACACCAGTCCTGGGCAAGTGCTGGGGTTTGGGGAGCTTGGAGAAGAGCCAGCTTCAGTGATCCTGGGCTAGACTGTGAAATCGAGGGTCTTTGACCTCTTTTTATATAAAAATAGCAATTTTATTTACATGACATCATACATGAAAACTTTTTAAATTGTCCTAACAGTCTGTCATGGGAAACGTAAACCGAGTCAGCTGCTGCACAAAGGAAAGATTTACAAATCCGTGGAAAATCACTGGGAAAAGTACAACATGAGGAAGGATGTCGAGGCTGTCAAAGCTGTCCAAAGATGGAATAAGTTTCCCATCAGTGGGGATGTTCTAGAATATTCCAGATCATCCAACTCTGGGGCAGTACTCTGCCACTATAATTTCCTAAGAAAGTTCATAGTCCCCTCCACCACTGTGATGGTGAGCATAGACGTAAAGAGACTAAATTACGATTTAACATTCAAACCAGGGTGATGTGTAAAATTTTCATGGATGTTAGTTTATACAATGTGGAGGCCTAACTAAATACATCATTTATTTTCCTTAGTAATATTATTCTTCAGTTAAAACTAACTGAACTAGTAGCTAATACAATAAGTTTGAACATAGGAGAATATAACATCATACTGGGTTACTTAAAATACATTTCACAACTTTTAAAATTATTAGTATTCTTTTGCTAATATCTAACATGAAAGTACATTGAATTCGTTGGTTGGTTGCTAGTTAATTATTAAAAAACGTTCTCCTTCCATTGAACAAAATAATCATAAGGAACATCATTTTCTGCAGTGCCTTTTTAGAACTAAATGTGCTATCTGCTCCGCACTATTTTAAGTCAAAGAAAGAAAAAAATGTTTATAGAGTTAATTGCACTTTCTAAACCAGATCTGTCACATAAAATGAATGATAATAACAGTGAAAGGCAATGAGAATTATCCTAATATCTTCTGACAAAAATAGGGTTTGATTTCAATTTGTCATTAAGTCATTTCTCATTTATTTGTTTAATCCTTTTTAATCCCGAGTCTCTGGATCGGGCCCATGTAGACAGGTGACAGCAGGTGAATCTGGGACTTTACTCTGTTTTACCATCTGTCTTCCACTGGCAGCCACTTCTATAAAAATCTGAATAATCAGATTCATTGGTTTGGCACCTTTATCAAACACTCAACTCTGTATCATGATCCTTAAGTAGTCTTTGCATACTGAGTCATAGAATGTATGGATTCTATTTTTATTTTTTTCCTATGAAGTCAACTTTAAGTCTGATATCATTCATATCAGCAAAATTGAAAAAGAAATCACTTTGCTAGAACACAAAAAGCCACTCCAAATAGAGAGAAATAAATTTTCTAGGGACTCATAGTGGCATCAGAAGTAAAGGAAAAGGAGACAAACGTCACAGCAAGGTGAAAGTGAGTGACTCAGTGATCGGACCTGTGTTGCTAAGGGGCGGCCTTCATTGGCAGCTCAGGAGGGAGCAAGTCCCGTGAGGTGTTCAGTGAGCCAGCCTGCTCCCTCCCCACACCTGCTGAGCATCACCCAGTGCCCTCCCTGCCTGAAGAAGGGCCCCATGTGGTCTCCTGGCAACTGCCCCCAGCAGGTCAGCTTCTGCCTGGCCCAGATGAGTCCAGCAGTAACCTCAGCCCAGACCCTGGAAGGACCCTGGACCCGAGACTCAGCTAGGCCTCAGTTTTCTACAGCCAAAGCTGAGTGGGTGAGGGAAGGAGTATCTCAGAAGGCCTGGCTCTGGCTACAGGCTGTGCACCCTAGAGGTCCCTATGCTTGGACAGGGGTCCGGGCTCTGGCACAACCCCAGACTCTGACAAAGTGCTCATAGGGACTGTGGGCCAGGAAGAGAGACAGAGAGAGGGAGAGAAGGAGAGAGGGAGAGATGGAGAGAGGGAGAGAGAGAGAGAGAGAGAATTTAATGAAGCAGAAAAAAATCATTAAGAAGGCACAAAGCCAGTTTAAGAGGACAGAATATTATTCTTGGCCCTCTCTGGTCTCCCCCATGTTCCCATCGATATTGCAAAGCATCAGGTCAAGGTCAAAGAATGTAGAAGTGGGAGGCACCTAACAGAGCTCAAGACACCAGATTTCAAGTTAGATTAAAAGGAGGAGCCCACCCTCCCTGGGGGCTTCACCATTCATCACCCGTGAGAGTTTTCTTTTGTGATAAGAGGGGTTGATAATCATGTCAGAAATACGTGGCGTGACCTAAAAGCCTGAGAGAGAGTTTTCAATTTGCATCAACTTTGTAGATGAAAAGAAGTGGGTGATACACATCTCAGGAGCGGCAGATAGTGACCTTTCTCGTTTTTGCTTTTGTTCTCCCTCTATCTCTTCCAAGTTTGCAGCTTGACAAAAATATGACACTGGAACTGCCATTGGATTCGACTGTCTTCCTCCACAAATAGAAAGAGAAGCGCCCACAGATCACTTCGGTACTGTTCTTGAAATCTGAAAAGCCTTCGAACTGAAGAGTGAGATAATCCTGATTTAATACTTTCAGTTTTTACTCATGATTTGCATCTATATTTTCTTTTTTTAAGCTCTTTTTTTTTTCTTTTTCAGTTCAATTAAAGAGGTATCTTTTTTGAACCTAAATAGTCCCTTGGGTGATGCAAATGAGAATTATACTCCCAAGCATTTAAAATAGTCAAAGCCACAAGAGGATATCATTTCACCCCAGTGAGAGTGGCTGTTCCCAAAATGACAAATGTTGGTAAGGATGTGGGGAAAGAAGCTGTCACACAGTATAGGAGGAAATGTAAACTGGCACAGCCATTCAGAAGAATAGTAAGGAGTTCTCTCCAAGAGTAAAAGGAGAACTACTCTGTAATCAAGCTCGCCCACTTCTGGGTGTTTAGACAAGAGAAATGAAGTCAGCACACCAGACACCTGCATATCCTTGTGAGCGGTGGCGTATTCACAATAGCTAGACACAGACTCAGTCTCCATGTCCATCAGTGGGTGGACAGACACCGATGTGACAGATCTCCTCAATGGTGTCCTGTTCACCATTAAGAGAAAAGGAACCCTGTTATTGGATGCAAACAGGAGGAAGGTGGAGAGCATTATCACGAGTTAAATAATCAAGATCTGCATGTTTTCTCTCATACATGGGAACTATAATCAATCAACCTGGAAGTAGACTAGTGATCAATAGAGATTGAAGAGGGTGTGGTATGGGGTGAAGGGCAGGTGAAGAGTCAATGGACAGTCATTAGATTGTGTCAGTGAATGCTCTGTGAATGCCCAGAAATATTGCACCAGACTCTGGTGATAGGTATAATTAGTGTGTGTTAATATATTTTATTTAATTATTTTTTTAAATTTTTTTTAAGGTTTTTTGAGACAAGGTCTCGCTTTGTGGTTCAGGCTGGCCCTGAGCTCAGCCTCCAACTCACATCACAGCAATCCTTCTGCCTCTGCCTCCCAAGTGCTGGGATTTCAGGCGTGAGCCACCACGCCCGGCACTGTGGTGTGTGGTACTGATTGCTGCTGGGCGTGAGTCTCCAAGCCCAGTATGGTATGTGGTTACCGGGGACTGAACCCGGGTCCTTGCGCTTGCAAGACAGGCGCCGGAACCACTGAGCTAACTCCCTGGCCCTATACTACTGTACTTTTATAGTCTACATTTACTTCCCTTCTACTTCTCATTTCATAGTTACCGATCTATTAAGACTTCCATTGCTAATTATTTCCATTTTCCTTTCTTTTTTATATTTTGATGTTGTGTTATTCAATACCAAAGAACCCAGCTATTATAACTTCACCGCTTCAGTTTAAATAAAAATAGCAGTTTTAATTGGAAAAAACGTAATAATATGTTCTATCTTACATTCCAGTGCGTCTGTGTTAGTTTTCTGTTGCAGTGACAAAATATCTAAGACAAACCACTTTCAGGAGAAAAAGAAAAAGAATTGTTTTGGCTAATGGCTTCGGTGGACGCAGTCCATGGCTGGCTGTTCAGCACTGTCTTTGGGCCTGTGGCAGGGAGGAAGACTGCAGCAGAAGGACACGGTGGAGCAAGATGATGATCTCAAGGAGGCCAGTAAGCAGAGAGTAAAAGGCCAAGGGCAAGGCCTCAATATGTCCTTCAAGGACAACCTCAATGACCCGACTTCTCTCCCTGGCTGGTGAGGAGCCTTGAGCACATAGGCCATAACCCTGAGGGACTTTACAGGAGCTCTGCTGCTGTCCACCAGAGCCAGACGGCTGGCCATAGCCAGGGTAAGAGGACTGCTGCCCTTCAGACGACCGAGAGCTCTGGCTGCTGCCATGGACATTAGTGGGGCCAGAACCCCAGGGAGCTGACCCAGTGCCGCAGCCTGTGATCAGTCTATGAGAAGAACCATCACTGCTCTGGCCATAGCCTGAAGTGTCTGCTGAGTGGCTGTGACCACTGTACTTCTGCTGTCCATGGGCTGATTGCTCTGCTGGGAGCAGCCCTGCCCAGGCTGGGGGTGGTCAGTCCCACAGCATTGGGTAGCTTGTCGGGTGTAGTCCTTTGAGGCCATGTCTATGCCTGCGCACACAGGCCACCAAGGAACACGCTATCTCCACCAGAGAGCACTGTGGTCTGGAAGACTGGGGCTCATTTATCAGTTCTTATAGTCTCTCGTTGGAATCACAAAGGGTTTTTTCTTTGAGACAGGGTCTCGCTTTGTAGTTCAGGCTGGCCATGAGCTCAGCCTCAAACTCGCATCACAGCAATCCTCCTGCCTCTGCCTCCCGAGTGCTGGGATTACAGGCGTGAGCCACCACGCCTGGCACTGTGGTATGTGGTACTGGTTGCTGCTGGACGTGAGTCTCCACACCCAGTATGGAATGTGGTTACCAGGGATTGAACCCGGGTCCTTGCGCTTGCAAGACAGGTGCCGGAACCACTGAGCTAAATCCCCGGCCTGTAATGTTATTTTTTAAAAAGTACAGGATAATACACCTCCTTTTGCAGGCAAACACATACACTGAAGTTGAATTTACTCTTGGAAATAATTTTTAAGTCAGACATCCCCTGAATGGCAGGAGAGTAAGAAAAAGTTTCAGAGAGAAGACTTGGGGTACAGGAGCTAGTGTGACACCCCGTCACTCCAGGTCATGCGAGTTTGGGTATCAGGTCTTTTTGTTCTCCCTTTTAGGTTCCTTGAGTGGCAGGCCAGTGCCCTGGAACACTCTACACCTTCAGCTCCACCAACCTGACTCAGTCCCAGGAAGGAGAGGCCCCTTCACGAGTGACTGGCCCCTGCCCCCAGGCCTGATCCCCGTCCCGCTGCAGCACCTGATGCTCCGAGCCTTCCTGCAGTGGGGAAGGGTCGAGACTTTTCAAATTCACCCATAGAAAACCCAACACACCAGTGAACATGGGGTCCGCAGCACGACCCCATCCAGAACCATTTTTGAAAACGAAGTCCAGGGCTTTAGGAGGAAATGCAGAGCCATCATTTGGATGCACTTGCAGGAGCCAAAAATAAAGGCGTGTGCATGCTTTTCAGTTAGGAAATGAATGTCCAGGTTTATTCTAGGGGAAGGACTCTTTGGGCTTCCCATTTCCCATTAGTGGCCTGACAATAAGGCTAGATTTGGTTCTAGTTTTATCATACCATCTACAACATATGGTAACACTTTAAATAAAGGTAGGGTGGTGTCCTTGGTCCTGCTAATAAAATGGGGTCATCTTCTCTCAGACTCTGTGGCACCACTTTCTCTACAGCATTAAACCTTGTGACTGGGACAGGAACTTTTATTGGCGCCTACCAGAACAATCTGTGTTTGAATCAATTTCCTGGGTTGCGTTATAAACTTGGTGGATTTCTGCAGAAGTAATTTGGGGGAAAAAAAGCAAGCTCTAATTAAATCACTTGATCCAAGAATCTACACAGGTTCAGAGAGAAAGAATTGAAAAGCCATGAGCAATCCTGGAAGCCCTCAGTCTAGTAGACTCATCTTGGGACTAATCACACTCAGGTAGCACTTAAATTACCTGGGTTGTGTGTCCTGGCTTATCCTCAGGGGATTTTGTTCAAAAACACTGTGTGCGATTTTTATAGCTATTGGGGATAAGATAAAGCACACTTACCCTACTGCTATTTTAACAAAGGTACTTATCTTCATAATTATTCTCTGTGTGTTCTTGTGTAGATCCAGACAAAGGCCTGCGGTACACGAAACAGTACACAAAGCAACTCATTTCTCCGGACACAGTGAGTAGGAAGATCACGGAGCTCAGGGAGGACTTCAGAAGCCACCTGGTCCCTCAGGATGCTAGAATTTGTCACACCAAGTTTTAGATTTCCCATTTCTTTGTCCTGCTCACATGAAGTTGAAGTAAGCTTTTGCTTCTTTGTGTTAGACCTTCAAGAAAGCTTTGTAAGCATAATGTTACGGAGAAGAAGGTTTGGGTGTCTAGGAAATGTCTAGGAGATTTTTATTTTTGCTGTTGTATCTTTGAAAATGTGACAGCATCATTAAACTGGCACCAGAATTATAAGTATATTTTAATGTCATCTTGTCCTCAACTATTTAAGTATTATACTAAATATATTTACAAGTCACACTAATAAGGTTTATAAAACTCAAAAAATGAAGTCTTGTTAACTTGAATAGTATGCTATTAGGGAAAAGAAACATTTCTAAATAATTGCTAGTTGCTTCCTGATTTGATACCTTCTACCTGTACCTTCTACCTTCCCCATTTTGTTATATTTCTTCAAATGCTGTGAATCTTTAGTATTTTATCTGCTATACTAGATGTAACCATTTCTACTTGATTGTATTCTTACACATTTTGAATCATTTGTACTTTGGATTTTTAAACAGTAGATATAAAAATAATTTTATAACTATATTTATATTTTTGATGTTTGATAGCATAACTTTTTAAAGGTAACAGTCTTTAAAGAAACTTTTTTTAAGATAGGGTCTCACTTTGTAGTTGAGGCTGGCCCTGAGCCCAGTCTCAAACTCGCATCACAGCAATCCTCCTGCCTCTGCCTCCCGAGTGCTGGGATTACAGGCGGGAGCCATGGGATCGAACCTGAGCCCTTGTGCAAGCACCAAAACCACTGAGCTAAACCTCCGGCCCCCTTTAAAGAAATCTTACAGTGTGTTTATCCCTTCTGCTCCAATGTTGAGTGATTCACAAAGCCCATAAAACGATGATACAAATGGCCTTTTCCTAGTCAAAGGAGAGTTGTGATTTGTTTTTACTTTGTGGTAAGATTTCATGTAGCCAGGCCTCCCTGTGATGGGGACTTCACAGGGTAGTTCTCTTGTTTTTCCAAGTTTAATCAGCAGCTGGGCAAAGGTTGAAGTGGCATGAGCATTGTTTTAAAATTTATTTTTTGCAAGAACATGTTCACCGTATGTTGTTTGCATTCCTGGTATGGAATTGGTATGTGCAAAGCTTCCAGACTGTAGCTTTGAATCGAAAAACACATTGCTCCCTCCAATAAACCATTCCTAGGTAAGATGAGTTTTCCTTTGATTGAAAGAAGTATTTTCACTGTCTTACTTATTCATAGGTTACCAGGAATTGTAATGTTTGTCAGCAAGTAAACAGTTACAAAGCACCCAGTTACTGGAGAAAAAGCACCAGACTATTATGCAAGTGAATATTGTAATATTCATTACACAAATGAATATTGTAATATGTACAGGGAGCTTCATTTATTCTATTTTTTGATGAACAAAGTGCATATAGTTGTAGTGTATAACACGACGTTTGGTAACACGTGTATTTTGAGATGTCTGATTGAGCTTGTAAGCACAAGCGGTACCTCACATACTTCTTTAGTGTGTGGTAAGAACAATTTATGAGTATTTAGTGATTCAAAGATGCAGTGGTTTTTATTAACATGAATACAGTCATCCAAAGTGCACAGGAGCTACTGGCCTCCTTCCTGCTGTCTTGTTGAAATGTCACAACCTTTGACCAACTTTTCCCAGCACTCTAACCCACTTACCAAAGCTCTGGGACTACCATGGTCATTTCTGTTTCTATTGCTTTGACTTTTTACACTTCATATATGAGTTGTATGGAATTTGTTTTTCTGTGACTGGTTTATTCCATATAAAATAACGTCCTCTTAAGTTTGCCCACATTGCAGTATATGTCAGAGTTTTCTTCTTTTTTAAGGTTGAGTAATTCATTGTGTGTGTATGACTTTTCCTTTATTCATCAGACAAAGAACTTTCTAAACGAGCAATGTTTTCAGTCCTGAGGATTGAACTCAGGACCTTTTCACTGAGCTGTATCCCCAGCCCTTTTTACTATTTCTTTTTCTTTAAATTTTGAGACAAGGTCTCACTAAAATATTACATTTCTCTTTCTGGCTCCAACTTGCAGTTTTTCTGATTCAGCATCCCTGACTGCTTAGATTTACAGACAAGTGTCATCATGTGTAGCTTAAATTAAGTCTTTAAGTAAGTATTTTATATATATACTGTCAATGGGACAACACATTTTCAAAGCCTTTTTTAGAAATCTTTTTTAAAAAATTTTTATAAAATGTTTAATTTTTATAAAAAATTTCAAAGGTGGGCCAGAGATTGAGCTCAGTGGTTCCGGTGCCTGCCTTGCAAGTGCAAGGACCTGGATTCAATCCCTGGTAACCATATACAACAATGCTGGGCATGGTGACTCACGTCTGTTATCCCAGCACACGGGAGGCAGAGGCAGGAGGATTGCTGTGAGTTCAAGGTAGAGCTCAGGGCCAGCCTGAAACACAAAAGGGAGCTCATGTCTCAAAAAAAAAAAAAAAAAATTCAAAGGAAGTTGAAATCACTTGATTTAGTAGCCCGATTCTTGTCTTACAATAATGAGGACAGCACACAGTGGGTTATGTTCAGAGATCATTAGCCCAGTGGCTTTGGTCTGGCAAGTGTTGGGAAGGATGGTGACATTAATTTTCTATACTTTATATAGAATGATACTCTATCAGTAAAATGATATTTTGGAAGAACATTTCATGGTGATATTCAAGCTAGCAGCCTGCTACATTCTGGAATATCTTTATAATTCTTTAGTTTCTATTATTTTAGGTCAATCCACTCTATTTATTTGTTTAGAAACAAGATCTCATGATGTAGCGCCAGGTGGCTTTGAGTTTGCCATTTCCTGCCTCATTCTCTCAAATGCCGGGGTTATAGGTGTGCTCCACTATGCTTGGTTTGGATCAATCCACTCTTAAGTTCAACTGTGTATCGGATGTTAACCCGCTGTTGCCCTAACATTCTTTCACCTCATTCCCCTGTGGAACAGTTTCAAAGTCTTCATGTCTGGGCTCCACCCTTCTGTTCTCTGCCGAGGCTGAAGCCACGCCAACTAGACTCCAGGTCTGTCATCTGCTCCCTCTGAGGCTCAGATAGAACAAGAGCTCTAGGCACACTTCCTGTTTGCCTGCTGTTTCCTATGGGCTTCTGCTCCTATAATAGTCCCCCCAGCAACATCTCCCCCAGCACTAGAAGTTCCTTCCAGCAGAAAGAGTTGTATGTAGTATTCTGTTTTTTCACATCAGCATAGGTACTCTTCTCAAACCTCTGTTTTCTTGCCTAAGGGCCCCTCCCAAGCTCTATGAGCTTCAGTAATGCCAATCTTTTCCTTTTCTTTCCCAAGCCTCTGGGTTGTGATCGCTTCTTGTAGTTGTGACTTCCAGTGTGTGCCTTTCTCTTGAGGGTCACTTGCCTCTGTCACTTCTTGTGTTTTGTTTGTTTTCACTTTTCATCTTTATTTTTGATGCTGTATGATTGTATGTATTTATGAGAAGCAGGATAATGTTTTGATACATGTATAAGATGTAATAAAATATGGTGTTTAATTAAAAATAATTATAGCAGGGCTGGGGCGTTAGTTCAGTGGTTCCGGCGCCTGTCTTGCAAGCACAAGGACCTGGGTTCAATCCCCGGTAACCACATGCCGTACTGGGCATGTAGACTCACGCCCAGCAGCAACCAGTACCACACACCACAGTGCCGGGCGTGGAGGCTCATGCTTGTAATCCCAGCACTCGGGAGGCAGAGGCAGGAGGATTGCTTGTGATGTGAGTTGGAGGCTGAGCTCACGGCCAGCTTGAACCACAAAGTGAAACCCTGTCTCAAAAACCAAAAAAATTATAGTAAAATACACTTTGCCTTTAACCCACCTCAAAACAGACACCTAGAAATACATGGACACACACATATTCACGCACAATTAGTATGAGTATCCCAGAAAGCTATATAACAGCCAATTCTGCCATAAAGTAAAATAAACACAAATAATTATGCTTATTGACTTCATGTAAATTTGGTGATTTTGTTTTTTCCTAAGATTATATCTAATGTAGAAATTTAAAAGTATAGATCACTGGACTCAGCGATTGTGAGAGTCAAGCTTGATTGTATCAATCCACTGGTTTGGGGGCTTCTGGGTGTGTCTGTTGACCATGGAGACATGACCTTGTCCATCAGTGAGGGCTCACCAGACAATCAGATGTAATTATTCAAAAGATTTACTAGGATCAGAAGCAGAAGAGTCTCAGTGGGCATCTGCTACATCGAGGCAGGAAAATGCACAATGGCCGTCCGTGCGCTGGAGAGCAGGGGGATCCTGCCTGAGTTCTCTGCAGTATGTAGTTGAATTTGTGTCAGGAACCTGAGGGGACTCAAGGACCTGGGGCTCGAAGAGTCTGCGCTGGAAGCCAAAGGGATTGAAGACAACTGTCCAAAGGCAGTGGCAGAGTGGAAGACCTCCGAAGAAAAAGCACAGACTTCCTTCTTCTTTCTCTTTCTATTCTATCCCAGCCACAACACTCTTGGTCATGTCACTCACATCTGGTTGGGTCACCCCTTCTTTGCTGTCTGCGTGGCAACCATTCGTGGACACACCTGGTACTTTACTAATCTTCTCAGTGGTGCTTACTCAAGTCCGGTTGAGATATTCCAGAGAACGAACACGCCTTGGTTACTATATATGGTTCCTCTGCCTTCCTTTCTCATGCTGTTCTCCTGTGCTGATTCCCAGCCACTGGGAACTCTGCTTTGCTCCACCATGGGCGTCTATCATGGTATTCAGGTGCCTTGGTACAGTAACCAGGGATGGAAAACTCCAAAACCATGAGCCAAATTAAACCTGTCTTCCTTTCAGTGTGAGCACCGTGTCACCGTGGTGAGAAGCTGAGTCACGGACTGTTCATCGAGTAGTCATTACTGACAGGTAAGAGTATTTGCTTAAACTTGTTCGTTTTCAGCTACTAGTGAATGATGCAGATTTATGATTACATATTATAAGAGAGAAAATAATACTCAGAGAATTTAAATAAGTAGCTTTAGAGTGCCCAGTGGGCTTTGTAGCCATGTCCATGAGGAAGCTGTAGCTCATAGCTTCAGTGTCAGCACCTGTCACATGACACCAAGGAGAGAGGGGAGCAGACACCACAGGGTGCTTGGCTGACTTCCGCTGTAGTGGCGCTGACATGTCCTGGACAGGCCACTGTGAAGGTCCAACATGCCTTCCGTCCAGGTGTTTCAGCAAGTCGTTTCCCATCTCCAAACTACAACATTGTGCTGTGTCACTGAGGAAAGCTGCTCTCTGTCCTGAAGGTCACACGGACTGGCAAATGGGAAAGTGAGACCAGCCCATACAACTCAAGGAGCAAATCCTCATTTTCTCTGCAGTATCTGTTACCTCCTCTGTGGACTATCCCTTTCTTCAATCTAAATAGCCTACAATTATTCATATCCAAGCCCATTTCCCTGGAGGATGGAGAAAGAGACCCCAAACCAAGAAATGTGGGTGGTCTCCAGAAACTGGAAGAAGTAAAGTTTGAATGGTTCCCCAGACTCTCCAGCCCCAAGGAGCCCTAATTTGACCTAAAGAGATCCGTGTCTGTGTTCTAACCTATGGTGCCATAAAATAACCAATCCATTTTGTTTTAAGCCATCAAACTTGAGATGATCCATGAAGGCAGCAACAGACCAATACTAGGGAAGAAGCATTAGATATGATTCCCTCTCCTCCCAGGAAAATGAGCACAATAATTTGCTTCAACAGTGGCACTGACGATATTCTATGAATCCTCATTATAAGCACTCGGGGCAGTAGTAATGTGTCCACTATTTGTACTTGTGGAGTGCCATGTTTTGTTGCCTGTTGTTCCCTATTTCCTGAGTTCTGCCATTCATCCATCGAGTGTAGAGAAAAAGGCACCAGGTATCAGCAACACAAGCAGAGGTGGTCACAGTCTTGCAGGTCTCTTGAAGGGAGCTCAGGCTAGCGGGACTTCCCCCAGGCTAGCAGAACATCCATCAGCCCAAAGCCAGCACCCACTGATGCCAGTTCCAGGGCTTTCTCTTTTAGCTCTCAGCTGACTAACAGCCTGGTCTCTCATGGGCAGCCGAGAATGAAAGCCAGCAGTATCTGCAGAGGCAAGAATGTGTGGAGGTTACTTCTGTATTGTCACTGAGCAGCCCAAAGCAGGGAGAAGAAGCCACCCCCACAAGCCAGAGGAAACAAGCCCTGAAGGTGGTTTTCAGAGGAGAAGCCATATAGAAAATCCTCATCCTAACTTTCTTCTAAATGGAAGAATGGGTTACTTCTAGCTGCAACAAGGGCTGAGCTAGCAGAACTGAAAATTAGTCCATAACCTGTAACCTTCACTTTGAACCCAGTGCTCTAGCAGTCAGCCAGCTAGTGCAGAAGTTCAGGCTGTGAACTGGGTGGATGAACATCCATAGGGGAGTCTGGAGACTGCAGGAAGGACAGAGTTTGAAATAAGGACAGTGGTGATGAGTGGTCATGTTTGATATGATCCAATGAACAACAAAGCCACAGTCTGAGGTTGCTTAACGTTTCTCTCTGCATTCAGGGTCTGTAAACTGCCTATAAGGAGACAACTAAGGACCCCTCTCTCACCTGCATAGCTCCCCTGTTAGGCCTGAGGATGGGAACCGTGAGCCTTGGCAGCAAGCAGGGCTGGAGAAACCAGGGCGTGGTGGTACCAGATTTCAGCACAGCCTCCCCCCACACACTTCCAACTCCCTGTCTCATCTTCTTCAAGCCATGCTTTCTTCCATGGTGGCCTGTCTCACAAGCATTGTGGCTTATTTGCACACCTGAGTCCTTTGAGGGCAGTGGCCCTGCCTTCTCCATCTTGCTTCAGAAAGGTCCACCCCAAGGGCCAATGCAACAAATTCAGAAGAAGCTAGCAACAGAGAGGAGATCATTTTCAATTCTCAGATTGCCTTGGCTTCTAGTTGGTAGCAAAGAAGCACACGGGTCACATTCGTCTATTGGGTGTTCTACTTATTTATGAATTTGGGATGTGTTTTGTGTCTGTCTGCGCCTGGAATTGGATCTGGTCTTGACTTATTGTTTGTCTGAAGTGGCTAAGATTTTATGACCAAAATGTGCAGAACTATGAATTACTTCTAAAGCCAGTGAAGTTCATTGTTCATCTCTCTAATTCGTGTCTTGTTTACTTTGGTGGTGTTTTGGTACATACTGTTTCTTAGATTTTAGGGTATTTATTATAGACGTTTAATATTTGGGGTGGTCTGTTTTCTTGTTTCTAGACATTCCTCTGTGGGATAGTATGGGGCAGAACTATGTAAAACAACAACACATTTTGGTTGAGAGTTAAGAAATGCCATAGACATTGAAGTGTTCGGAACATTTTGTATTCCTACGAATGAGGTCAAGGAGACATTTGCTTCTGCTGCCACACAATTACAGAGAAGATAGAATGAAAACTTGAGAAGCAGACAGAATAAGATTGCTTTTATCAGATGAGGTAAGATTATACTTTCAATTTTACTGGGCTTTGTTGATTCAAAATTATTCCAACTCAACTTTGAAGAGAAGTAAGAAGTTCACTCTACTTACTAGATGAAATATTGCTATAAATTAGGAAGTTTAGCTGAATCTCATTTCTTTCTTCCACCTACAAGGAGAAATCATAAAACTAAACCAAAATCACACCCAGTGCAGCTGGCTAAATACAGAAGGAGAATGACATAGAGGGAGAACAACAGTGCTCCATCTGAACACTTATAAAGCTAAGTAATCAGAACACTGTGATCAAAGTGCAAAAGAAAATAGGTAGGTAGACTAATAAACAACTAGAAAAAAATTGGAAGCCCAGGAATAAGCCTCATAAATGAAGCTAAAACCTTTGACAATGTAGGAAAGGTAATGTAATGGGTAAAAAATAGACTTTTCAACAAATAATGTTGGAATTACTGAATATTCACACACACACATAACTAGAGACACAGACCTACCCTCCTCACAAAAAATTCATTTAAAATAAATCATAGAACTAAAAGTTAAAAAGTCAAATTATAAAATACCTACAGTATTATGCAGGAAACAGATCATCTAAGAGATAATCATGCGGGAAAATGAGGTTTACTTCCAACACCAGAGGCATGAACCATGAAAAAATTAATGAGTTATATTTCCTTAGAAATGAAAATTTCTGATCTAGAAACACTCCCTAGAATAAAATGAGATGCAGACTGTGAGAAAATGTTTAGAAAAGATGTACCTGATAAGGATTGGGAAAGAATGAGAAGACAAACCACAGGGTAGGAGAAAATGCTTACAAAATACCTATCTGATTAGGTGGAACCTTAATAAAACTAACCAACCAACAGAACCATGTAGATTGCATGGACAGAACATAAGCAGAAGGACAAATTAATGGAAATTAAACCTAGCAACAAGAACTCAACATCCTTTATCATCAAGGGACCAAAGGACAAATTAATGGAAATTAAACCTAGCAACAAGAACTCAACATCCTTTATCATCAAAGGACCAAAACTACAACAAGAGCCCATTGCACATCTGTTAAAATGGCAAAAATACAAACATCCAAAAACACTGGATTCTGGAGAGATTGAGGAAGGTGCAGAATTGTGCAATGCATTGCTGCTGGGAGCCTCAAATGCTTCCCCCAGTTTGCAGGACAGTGCAGTAATTTCTTACAAAACCTACCCTTGCCATACAATCCAGGCACTAAACACTTTGGTATCTACCCCAAAGAGCTGCAGTCTACAGTCTCTGTAGCTGCTCTTCATCTTGATGACCTTTCCAGTATGGAAGGAGGCTCTGGAGGTCAGAGAGGGATCTCCTTCCTTCCCCAATGGGAAATGTTGGGCCACTTCCTTCTAGCCCCGTGGATTCTGAGGCAGAGGTCACAGGAGTTTGCCCTTGATTTACCTGATACATGATGGATTTCAAATTCCCGAAGTTGGACTAAAATATGTCACGGCAGTGATTTCTTGGCTGTATCTTGTTCGGAGTTTACTCTTCTTAGATCTATAGGTTTCTGTCTTTTGCCAAATTTGTGGAATTTTCAGCCAGTACAAATATTTTGTCAGTGCCATTTCTTTCCTCCTCTTTTTCTTCTGTGTAGTCACATGTGTGTGAGGTTCTCTTCATTTTTATTTTTTCAGTCTAGATCCTCTCTGTTGTCTAGATTGGGTGAATTCTCTTGTTTTGCTTTCAACTTCACTAATACTTTCCTTTATCCTCTCTGATGTTGCTGTTGATTCTAATCATTGACAATTTTATTTCAGCCACTGTGTTTTCCAGTTCAAATGTTTTTAATTGGTCCTTCTCTTTCTTCTGTTATGTGCTTCAGATATTTCTATAGTGTCCTTAAATTTGCAAGCTTTTAAATTCTTACCAGATAATTCTAATGATTTGTTGTCTGTGACTTGTATTTTCTCACTCAAGTTGTGATTTTCCTGGTCCTTGCACTGAGGGATTTCTATTGAAATTCTATTGTATTTCTATTGAAAACTGGATAATACAAGTATTTGATTCTGCCATGATGATCATTTATATCTTCAGCTGACCAGCACACCTCTGTGATGTCCCTGGAGAGGGAAATGGGACAATACCTCACCATTGCCTGTAGGGCTGGGTGTTGAGTCCCTCAGGCCTCTGGTGGTAGCAGTGAGGTCACCATTCTCCTTCCTGCTGAGGGATGGGCATGATCTGGGTTGTCACTAGTTCTCCATTAGTGTGACCCCTAAGGACAAGGCCCTCAGTATTCTGTGTGACTTTTGCCAACATGAGAGGCAGTGGCTGTGTGACTGCTGGCTGGGATGGACCTTGAGTCTCCTGGGTGGTCTCACTGGCTCAGGGTGGTGGAGGCCTCTGCTACCCACTGGCAAGGATGCAAGTCTCAGCTCCCTGCCTGGCCTTCTTGACTGTCCTGATGAGACGCTGGAGTGGCTTATCATGGTCCCTTGAGTGAGGCAGGCTGGGTCCCCGGTGGCCTTTGCTGACCACAGTGCCCATGTATTTGAGGGGAGTGAAGCCACCCCCTGAAAGTCTTCACCTTGCAGCCTGCTGCTTTCTTTAATTTTTTGATAGAACCAGTGGGCTTTGCATAGCACTTTCCACCATTTAGAATATCCATGGTCCTAAGCCTGAGGCATACGAGACAAAAAAGAAGAGCAAACAGCAACATTAACAAAGACTGAGGGACTCATCACTATGGCAGCCAGCACTCGGACACTGAGGCCCAGCCGCTCTGGCTTCTCGGCTTTGCCTTTTGGAGTTTCCTGAGGCTTGTTCTGAGCATACCATATTGAGCAATTTTCATCACACTTGTGGGAGGGATCCAAGCAAACGTTCCATCCTCCAGGAGTGGAAGTCCAACATTTGTACATTAATTATCCATTTTTGTCTTTACTTAATATTCTGTCTGTGATGTGGTACTAGGTGGAGAAAAGTGGTTTTGAGTATTTGAAGATGTGTATGTGAAAATGGGGTGTATGCTACAGATGGACAGGGGCCAAAGACTTAGATGTCTCTGGTATGTGTGAGGGGCCACACGTGTGCGGCGTATTGGGGACCCTGTGGAAAGAGGGGCTATGTGCAGGAGCCGGTAAGGGGTCATGTCCATGAAAGGAGTGTGCAGTGGGCAGGGGGCCATGTGCAGGGAGCTGTGGGGTGGGCAGAAATGGAGGATGTCTGTGGCTGTGGACCAGGAGGGTACAAGGCATGAGCATGTGGGCTTCCATGTGGAACTAGGAGGCTGTGTGAGTTGGAAATAGGCAGATAAAATGGAAGGGATGGCAGGCTTCTGCTCCCAGTGGATGGTTAGCATGAGGCAAGGTGGATGAAAGCCAGGATTGTTACCAAGCGTGTGCATTTGTGCAAATGTGTGTAGCAATATTGTGGGGTCGGCCTGCACACCTCTAAATTTAAAAGAAACCACATCCAGGAGCACATCAGAGAATAGTAGTGCAGAAGAGAGGAAAGGAGAGAGAAGAGAGACAGAGACAGACAGAGACAAGGAGGCAGAGAGAGAGAGTAGGAGAGTTCAGAGCTTGTGTCTGAGATACGGTGATAATGAGTGTGTCCCTGTTGAGTCTCAGAAGGAGACACATGCATGTGTGTGAATGAAGCCACATGAACCTATGGCCACGATTCACGAGGGCATGTGGTCCTGGGAGGCAAAGACTGTGCATGGAAGCATAAGCATCGTACGTTATATGTAACTACAGGGAGTCAAAGTTTTTCCCACAGTGAGAATTGTGCACAAAGGACAAGGTATATGTTAGCTCCACATATTTTGCAAGGACAGAGGTTGAGCTCTGGGCAAAAACAACAAGGCTCCACTTACAGTGGTCCTCCTCCCTCTGGCTTGTCTTCTTTGTCCCTGAGTTTGCTTGCTTATATTTTCTGAGAGCAAGCCTGGAAATGTCACCTCACCATCCAGAGCCTGCCTCAGGGGGTCTCACACCTGTCAACACTACTAACCCTGATGGCTAAAGCAAAACAGAAAGCAAAGCACACACTGTTCCCCTGTCCTCGGTTGTGACTGTCAGCTCTGCAGATGTGCAGATGTGTGCAGATGTGTCTCCTCCTCTGCAGAGCTGGGAAGAGCAGTGGTGACTTGGTTTTTCTGCACCATTTTTTTCTGCAGCTGGAGACTTCATCTGACACATGAGCCGGAGGAGCTGCCCAGAGTTGCGAGGCTGGGCTGCTGGGTGGCACTGACGCTCCTCCACTGTCTCTATCCCCTCCACCTCCCGCCCCCACTGCGGGATGCTGACTTCCCGACACTCCTCAGGAGGGGCAGGAGCCGGAGAGGACACACATCTGATGAGGGAGGAGACTGAGACCCTCAGCACCTCTTGTCTCAGTGCAGCGAGGGAAGGGCAGCCCCGGAGGGCAGCGGACTCCAGTCCAAGCTCAGCCTCTCCTACGTGCCTCCATTGGCCTGATTTTGGGGAATTTCTCTGAAAGGAATAGATAGGAAACTGTGGTCTCATCCCTGTGGAAGAACAGAAAGTATAGTGCATAGGTTGTGGGTCTAAAAACATAGGGACACGGGGCTGTGGAAGGAGACAATGGCTGTTGTCTGTGGGTATGTGGCGAGAAAGTCACTGGTGTGTAGAGGAGAGAGCCCGGGGGTGCTGCTGTGCCACACCAACAGTCCTCTGCAGCAAAGGATGAGGCCCAGCGAAGGGAGAGGCAGGGCTCTTCCATACAGAGTGGAAAGTGGGGTCACTCCCCAGCCGGAGCTTCTGAAACTTAGACCAGGGAGTCAAAGGCAAAGCCTGCTTAAATGTAGAGCACCATGGTGCACCCATCTGTCACCTTCAGATAGGAAGAAAAAGAAAAGAGGTTTAAAAGTGTCAAGGAAAGTAAGCCAGGAAGTGGGGCGGCCTACAGGAGAGAGGGGGGAGCACAGGTGTAGAAACAGGAGAAAGGAAGAAAAAGTCAGAAAACTGACAGTACCCTGAGACCGAGGAGGAGGGAGAGAGGGTCAGAGGCTGAGGAGGAGTTAGAGAAGGTCAAGGTCAAGGTCGGGACAGATGCATGGGAGGGGAGTCGGGCAGTTAGAAAGGAGGGGCGGCAGGATGAGGTGGCTGACTGAACCGGAAGCCACGTCACGACAGAGTTGGAGGGAGGAGCAGGGAGGGCCCTGCAGAGAGGCCCCGGGAGGCGGGGCAGGTGGCTGCGTGGGAGCAGAGCCTGAGACCGTGAGGATGTGGGTGGGTGGTGAGCAGGGGAGGGGCTGAGCCCAGCTTTCCTGGCACACAGACGTGCTTCCCTGAGGACGGGTCCTCAGCAGCTGTGGCGCGGGGCCGCCCCTCCGTGGGACTTCACGGTGTGCGTACTGGGTCAGGCCACCTGCGCTTGGAGGTGGAGTTCTATTTTAATCTTTCCCGTTACATCTTTGGGGTGGAAATTCCGAACAAAAGAGTTTCCTCTACTGCATTTTTTTTTTTTTTTTGTCCAAGAAGGAAAATGTCTGATTACATTTTATTTTTTAATTTTTTTTGCATTTCCTCCAAACCTATAAAAAATAGTTTTGAATTCAACAGAAGGATTTGAGGTTTGGTCTCTGAAGGTGTTTGCATGTTGACAAGCAACATCCCACATTTGCCCCCGAGCCAGAAACACGGGAATAGCTGTGAGATTTGGGGCTACAGCAGTGAAATAGCCCTGGGTGGGACATTTCTCTAGGAAAGTGCTCAGATAGGAATGGGCGTGTCTGCTATAAGAAGGCTCCAGAAAGCACCAGCGTGTGTCCTGTAGCGAGGATTTCATGTACAGCATCTTTTCATGCACGCGTAGTCCTGTTAGCCATGGGTACATCTTCTCTGAAGAGGAAGCAATCAAGCCTTTTGGCCACTTTTAATTGAACTATTTGTGTTTCGTTGTTGTTGTTTGCCATTGGATAACGGGGTGCTTCATTATGGCTGGGATATTCATTGTTTATCAGATGTATAGCTTAGAGCCATTTCTTTCATTTTGTATGGGGCATGTTCCCCCAGCCGACTGTTCCCTTTGCTGTGCACAAATTTGTTATTTGATGTGGTTCCATCTCTCTGGTTTTATGTCTGTATTTTGTACCATATTCATGAAATCTCTGCCAATGCCATGTTCATGATTTCCCTCTATGTTTTCTTCTAGGAGTGTTGCTGTTTCAGGTTTCATAGCTAATTCTTTCATCCACTTTGAACTGTGTGTGTGTGTGTGTGTGTGTGTGTGTGTGTGTGTGTGTGCGCATTACTAGGTGAAAGTCCTAGTTCCCTTTTTCCACAGACACTTCCCAGAGTCATTGCTAAGGAAGGCACCATTTCATATCATGGAGTCTTGCTCTCTTTGTTGAGACCAGTGAATCGTGAACGTTTGGAGTCAGTCCCGAACTCTCTGCTCTGTTCCGTCACATATGTCTGTCACACCAAAGGACATATTGTTTTAACCACCATAACTCACTCATATATTGTGATGTGTAGAAGTGCGATGTTTTCAGTTTTGTTTTTTCACATGACGATCTTGGCTATTCGGGGACTTCTGAGTTTCCTGTGAATACCAGAATGGTGTCTTTTATTTTGGTGGAAAATGTCATTGGCGTTTTATCAAAGATTACATTTAATCTGCAGTGAAGAAATACAAACCAAAATCATAATGAGAATCCACCCTATATGGTTAAGATAGCTATTCTAGAGAAACAGAGGTCAGTGTTGATAAGAGTGTGGAGCTGGAATCTATGCACACTTTGGGGAGAGGTGTGAAATCGGACAGATGCTATAGAAGACATTATAGGAATTCCTCAAAAAATGAAAATAGAATTACCACACAGCACCGCTATTGCGGTTTATGACTGAATGCCCCCACAGCGTCAGGGCCTTGGGAGCTGAGCAGATCACAGAGGCGTTGCAGCTGACCTGCTGTTAGGAGGCAGGTGCGGTCAGAAGAGGAAGGTCGTTGTGTGACCTCCAAGGTCCTCTCCCTTCCTGCCTCCGCCCTCACTTCCGCTTCCCAGTCATCATGCTATGAGCTGTTTCTCCTCCACCATGTGCCTCTGCCACGCTGTCCTGCTTTGGGGCCAAGCAACCATGGACTAAAACCTTAGAAACTGAGCCAAAGTAAAACTTTGTTCTCCGACATTGGGAGTGCTGGGTACTGTTGTTTGCTGTTGGATAATGGGATGTTTCATTATGGTGATGAGAAAAGGAACTAGGACAAGGTCAATTCCACATCGGGGAATTTATCCAAAATATTTGAATCAGGATCTTGATGAGATGTTTTCATTCCCATATTCTTAGAAGCAGTCCTTACAACAGCTGAAATGTGAGAACATCTGAAGTCTATCAATGGGTGAGAAAAATGAGATACACATACGTGGAGTACAGTATTATTCACCTTCCGGAAGGCAGCATTTTGTCTGTGAGTTAGCCTCTTTAATAATAGTGCTGGAAAAACTGGCTTTCCACATGGCAAAGACTAGAACTACACCCACATTGCTCATTATGCACTGTGCTAAAATTGAAATGGATCAAAGATCTGAATATTAAAATAGAAACACTAAATATGCTGGAAGGTAAGTTAGGTCGAACTGTTGAAGATCTTAGTGCAGGAAAACACTTTATGCACAAAACTCAAATTACACAAAAAATATTACAAAGAATCAGCAACTGGGCTTTTATTCTATTAAAAAACTTTAGGACAGCAAAGGAAACCATTAACAAAGTGAAGAAACAACCCAGAGAGAGAGAACTTTTTCCAGCTGTCCTTCACACAAAGGACTGATATCTAAAATATGCAAAGAACTGAAACAGTCAGACACCCCAAATTTAAAGACCCAATTAAAAAATAACAGGCATCTGAAGTGAATAGATACTTCTCAGATGAAGCATAAATGGCAAATAAAGACACACAAAAAAACATTCATTGTCACTGCTCTTTTGATAAATGAAAATTAAAACAATTTCTTAGTCCAGAATGAATGACTATTATCAAGAAGTCAACCAATAACAGATGCTGGCTGAGCTGTGCAGAGAAAGGAGCTTCTCTCTGCTGGTGGGAGAGTAGACCAGTGCAACCATTGTGGAGATTCCTCAAAACAACTAAAACCAGGAAGTCCCATTGGACCCAGCTATTTTCCTCTTTTATATCTTTCCAATAGAATTAAAAGCATCATATCAAAGTGATTATATATATAATCACTTTCCATGTTTATAGAAGCACGGTTTTTAATAGCTAAATCTTAGAAATGGCCCAAATGCTTGTAACCAATGAATGGATAAAGAAGGCTTATTTTTTTAAATATACAATGGACTACTCCTCTTCCATTGAAAAGGATAAATGTGAAACATTTCTAAGAAAAGGGATATACCTGAAGATCATATTCAAATGCAATTTCATATATACATGCCCTGACATTGTATGCTTTCTCTGATGTGAGAAACTGAAAGTGTAAATAAGAAACAAATGTATAATAGATGTTACAAAATAGTAAGAAAATGTGGAGATGGGAAGGGAAACAAAGAAGGAAAGGGGGAAGGGAGAGAAAAAAGAAAAAAAAAGGGTTGGAACAACTTTTGTAAATAAGGAGGGGGAGATGGGCTGAGAGGAGGAGAGGGGAATGGAAAAAAATAACCAAGATACATTATGTACAGGTACAAATTCCTTACGATGAGTGATCATCATGCCTATCTAAAATACACCAACAAGACTAATTGACTTTTTTACAAAGGAAATTTTGCCATTTATGAAAACATGGATAAACACAGAGATCATTATATTTTCTGAAATAAGCCAGGAGGACAAATAGCCCATTATCGAAAACATTCAAGCTTGGGGCACAGAGTGAGATTTCCAGGGGCTGGAGGGGGGAAGCTGGAGAAGTTATTCTGGGGATGTAAACTCCGAGTTAAGCAAGATGATTAAGTTCTATGGACCTGCGATATAACTTTACAATACTCTCTGGTGCACTTACAACTATTTTAAGAGGGGATCTTATGTTGAATATTCTAAAAACTACTTGGCATGATTAAGGGCAATCGTATCTCAATGGGAATGTTTTAAGTAATGGACAAAAAAATGAATTTTGTTTGAAAACTAAACAATAGAGAAACTGGTATTAGTTGTAATTGAACAGCTTGCTTATCAGGATAGCTACTCCTATGTGAATAAATGTGGGAATCTGCATCAGCTGCAGATGACAAGATTGCTACCCCATGATGTAAGGGGGGGAAATTGGGGCAGGGAGGGTCCTTGGGGGAGCCAGTATCGGGAGAAGGCTGTGGCAGGGGGAGGAAACGTGGCCTGAGTTGTTAACACACTGTGGATTAGACACTCAGGGATTCCACATCCGTTTTCTTATGCGTTATCTTTGCAAGCGTGCTTAAGGGAACAGTTGCTTGTGAGGCTTTTTGCGAGGTTTTGAAGGGATGAAACAAGATAATTCAGAGAATATATTTACTTTGAGAGGTAATTACCACAGGGCATCTTAGTGAAGGATAGAAATTCAGAATGTATCTAAATCCAGAGGACAGAGTTGGCCTTCTGCCCTGCTGGGAGCAGGTGGGTACCTCACCTGGGCACTGTTGCATACACGACTGAGTCGACTGGTAAATGTACGGGAAACACATTTCATTAACTGTTCCAGCCACTCCTCCTGACATCCCTGAAAACGAAGCACATAGCTGTCATTGTATAAAGACAAACTGTCACAGGTGACTTGAGTATGTCCTCCAAAAGTTCGTGCATTGATGATTTACGTCTCAAATGCATACTTGCATTTGGAAGGTGGTTCAGATGAGATGTGGTTGTGCAGATGGGACCTCCATGGTAACATTACTGGCTTTATAAGGAGGGGAAGAAAGATCGGGGTTAGCACACTTCCCCATGGGATGCCCTGTGCCATGCTAGGGTGTGACAGGAACCCCTCCTGAGCTGCCAAGTAGATATTAGCACCAGACTATGCCTAGCTACTAAAACCATGAACCCTATGAACTTATGTATAAATTACCTAGTCTTGAGTATTTTGTTATAGCAACAGAAAACAGACTAAGACATTACTCAAGATGAAGGGCTAGCAAGTAACATACCCAGGTCCACCTGGGTCAAGGCCTATGCTTCTCCCTTTACATCCGAGCTTACCCTAAGTTCTCAGAGAACCTTGGTTGAAGTCAGATGGACTCAGAAGTGCTTGGCTGGTGTCAAAATCTTTATGTATGTTTTTTGTAGGAGAATGGCTAAGTCATTCTGGGTTCTCATTTTCTGCACTGAGAGCAGAAATTGCCCCTGGAGTGGAAAAATATGGCTCTGTCTTAGTAAATTATAGGGACATCCAGTGTGCCCAAGCCCAACCCAACACAGTAGAAACTGGACACAGAGAGCATGAGAATCTCCATAAAACCTGCCCATCACCAGGGCTCATATGGTAGAACTCTGGGGCTGCGAATCAGAGCCACCAGGTTCACAAATGGCTGAGGTTAGTTGTAGTTGTCCTCAATGTCAGTGTGGTATGTGCCTGCTACATGGCTGAAGATCAGGTTGAGAGGTCTGGGCTGGGAGGGTGAGTCACTCCCCAGACTCTGGGGAGCATTTGGAGAACTGTTCTGCCTTTAATGCAAAATGCAGTCATTTATATAGCAAATGGTAGAGGGTATAAACATGAGTGGGGTCAGTCTCGGATTGGTTGAAGCTTGCACAGAGGTGGGTGGTTGTAGACTGACTGAAGAGGCAGTCCTGCTTTTGGCCAAGGTGGAGTCACGATGAGGTGGAGTCATGATCAGTGAGCCTGGCTGAACTTTAGTGAAAGCCTGGCTTTTACCTACAGTTAGTGACCATACTCTCCTTATATTCCAACTACCATCTCTTGACCCCCAAAATATGGCCCCATTATGCTCTATTGAAATGTATGATTCGTTTAATAAACCAACATCTCCAAGGAATTGGACTAAAATCATTGGGCTTTGAATCTTTGGAAGCTGACAGAGGAATAAGCACTCAAGGTTTGTCTGGAGCCCGTTTGTTGAGTGGAAGGAGGAGCTACCTCAGAGTGATAATGTCTAAAATGAAGGTGGGCCTCTTCCTGGCCCCTAGGTGTACTTTCAGAAGCACCCTTGTCCTATAGAAAAAGTGGAGCTTTTCTTAAAGAACGGATGGACCATTTATTGAATTTTTCCTTTAGAAAGATTTCACATGCAGCTCCTGATCCCTGCTCACTGTGGTCCAGGACAGAGCTGGTGTTTGTGGCTTCTGGAGACATCTGATGTAGGAATAAATGGTCAGAACCCATATCCAGAGGGAACCACGAGGGGTTAAGGGGGCCAGATGTTCAGCTCTGTGTGGATGTTTTGCAAAGCCAAGTTTTCTGCCACTACTTTTGAAAGTAGCATAGAAACCAGATTTATTTTGGAATTTTGGTATTTTTAGTTTTCTTTTTCAAGTGAAAATGGAACGGCAACATTTGTGGAAAAATAAAAAAAAATTTCTTTTCACATTTTCTTTATTAATGGTTTTCCCTGTGTCCTGAAAAAAAGAAAGTTTACACCCCTTGCAGCATTGCACAATCTGAAGGGAGCCTGTAGTCTAGAGGCTATGAAAGGTGTTTAGATCTATAAAGTTTCATTAGAAAAAACTATACATGTTATTTTGCATCTATTTATAAAGGGAGTTTTGATCCTTCTTTGTAAAAATGTAGGCAAATATGGTGGTACATGCCTGTAACTCCAGCTAGTTCCAAGCACACAACAATTCCCTATTTCAAAATTTTAAAAAGTTGTAAAGGGCTGCAGATGTAGCTCATAGCAGAAGACTTGCCTAGAACGTATGTCGTCCTGCAGTCCATCCATGCTGCTAAAACATAATGTGGAAAGAGTAAGGGTAGTAAATCAAGCCACTTCCAAGATGAAATAAGTGTTAGAGATTCTGAATCCAAACTACTCTTTAGGAAGAAGAAAACTGGAGGTTGGGAGTGGCCCAGACCAGTTATATACGTGCCAAAATCCATACAATGATGTGGAAGGTTTTTATTTTTGTGGCCCTGGGGATTGAACCCAGGACTTTCACACTGAACTCATCCTTAGCTCTGTTTATTTTTTGTTTTGAAATAAGGTCTTGCTGAATTGCCCAGACTAGGTTTAGATTTGTGATCCTTCTACCTCGGCCTCTCACGGTGCTGGTATTACAGGCCAGTGCCAAGACCCTCTTCCCAGCTATGTATTTGAGATTGCCGTATTATAAAGAATAACTAAAGTTTTTCTTTGCACAATGGTACTCTATAGTCAGTTTTCTAGAAGCACGTGTGACACTTCTGATGTTGTCCTGGCTTGATCTGAGTGGCAAGGAAGTGACTATCCTCAAGAGAGCTGGGTTGATGAGGTGGCAATGCACGTTGGGATTCATGCTCAAAGGAAAAGAAGGTTAATCATGTGGGGTAATAGAACAGCCACCGGCTGTGGTTAAACTGTGTGGTGAAGATTTTAAATGTTTCAGCAATTAAATTGTGTATAAATTGTTAATGGTTAATTGTTAAATGCTTTTTAACTGTTAAATTATGTGGCTCTCCATAAATGATGTGGGAAAACTGGATTTCCGCATGCAAAACAATGAAAGTGGGCCTTCATCTCAGACCACGTATGAACACGAACACAAAACTAGTCAAAGATCCAGGCAGAGAACCTAAAACTATAAAACAGTTAGAGGAAAATACAGAAGAAAAGCTTTATGATATTGGAATTGGCAGTGAATTTTTGGATTTTTTTGACTGACACCAAAACTACAAGCAACAAAGGAGGAAAGAAACAGATAAATTAGGCTGCAATGAAATAAAAAAAAAAAATCCAATGCATTAGAAGACTATCAGTAGAGAAAAGGAAACTCATAGAGTGGGAGGGGATATTTATATGTCATATATGACATTAAAATCCAGAATGTATGAAGAACTCCTACAACTCATGAGTACAAACATGAGTAAAAAAAATGGGCAGGTAACTTGAGTAGATATTTCTCCAAAGACATACTACCAATGGCCAAGAAGAGCTCAAAAGATACCTAATAGCACTAATCATTAGGGTTCTGCAAGTTGAGTCCATCGTGGGATGCTACTTTACATCGATAGGATGGATATTATCAAAAAGTAGAAAATTGCAAGTGTTGAGACTGTGGAGAAACAGAGATTCTTGTACATCGCTGGTGAAAATGTAAAATGATCTAGCTACTATGGGAAACATGTTCAGAGTTCCTGAGAAAAAGCAGAATGAGAATTATAATTTAGAATTTCCACTTTGGAGTGTACCCAACAAAATTGAAAGCAGAATCTGAAAGAGCTATTTGTATATCGATATTCTTGGCAGCATAGTTCATAGCAGCCAAAGTTAGACGTAACTGAAGTGTTCACCAATTAATAGATAATATGGGGATTTGCATATGATAGAGTAATGCCCAACATTAAGAATAAGAGGATTCTGATTGTGCTGCAATGGGGAGGAGATTAGAAATCATGACACGAAGTGAAACTGACCAGTTACGAAGGGACACCTATTGTATGATTCCCTTACACGAGTGCCCAGAACAGTCAAGTTCACAGACAGAAGGTAGAACGGAGGTTCTTTGGGCCTGGGATAAGGAGGCAGGGAGAGGTATTGTTAGTGGCTACTGACGTTTCAGTTTGGAAAGATGAACATCTTTTGGAGATGGATGGTGGTGATGGTTGCACAACATAATGAACGTACATAACACTGCTACAATATTCCTTCAACGTAGTTATAATGGCCCAGTTTATGTTTTGCAACTTTACCACAATAGTAATTTAAAATAAAGAGTTTACTGGCCAGGAGGCTGGTTACTCAAAGCTGAATTAGTGTCTGGAATCCAGTAGAGGTAATTGTTAGAGTGGAGAGAATGGTCCACAGAAGAGCACGTAGACTCTTCCAGGTCCACGGAGAAGTGCGGCAGAAACCTTTCAGGTTCAGCCCCCGGTCAGAGCCTGCTGTATGCACAATGCCAGCGCCAGAGGGAGGAAGGGAGTGAGAAGACGATCTCGATGTTACCACCAGAATTCATCCTGACGTTGGTCCAGAAAACTAAAATTCATGGCAATGTGTTCTCACCTGCAAAAGGAGATCCGACTTGGTTGTTTAGTTCCCTCATGCCCTAGACCTCAGGAGACCAGGCCAGTGTTCCGTGTCCTGGGGCCTCAGGTCACAAACAGGGCTGCGCATCCCTGGGAAAGCTGACTTGTTCCAGCACAACCAGGAAAACAGGGTCATTTGTCTTCTGATGCTCCTGTTTTCTCTTCAGGAGATGGTTACAATAATAGCTTCTTTCCCATCTGCCTTTCGGAGGAACCATGTGATTCTCCTTCCAACACATAGGATTTCCTGTTAATTCCTGAAGGCTGAGTGGGATTGGAGTGAGTGACAGCACACAGGTGAGCTGTGGCTAAGTGTGTACTAAAGCCAGGTAGAAGATGGATGGAGTGTTGCCCCGGTTGGATCCCTTGGAAAAGGTCCAGTTACCAAAAGGCCAGGAACAGACGAGAAGCTAAACGCTTAGGAAGCACAGTTCCTGGTGACAGTCCCAGTCTTTGATTCCTTCCAGGCCAGGTACCACATATGGTGAAGATACAAGCCCCAGATGGCTCCAGCTCCCATCCATAGCGTTCTCTCCAACTCTGGGGAATGGACAAGCCTTCCTGCTACATCTGCATTCCTGCCCACAAAACTGTGAATGTGAATGAATCCTTGCTTACAAGACTGAGTTTGGAATTGCCCACTATGCAACAATAATTAAACAGAGCACATACAGAAGAAAAATTAGGAAGTCTTACAGGAGAGAAATCTGCTCCTCTTTATTTTTCCAAGCATATCCTTCAACAGCAGATTTCTCTTTTCATATTTATTAACATTCCTGAAAACCATATGTCTCCAAAACTCATTTTAGAAAAGCTACTTCAGCCTATGCGACAGTGGTTTAAAATGTGGAGCAGAAGTCTGAGTTTCATATGTTTCTCTCTACGCGATAACAACTGAATACTTCGGGTATTTAAAACAACTGAGCATAGTTGGAACTACTGAACTAGGAGCCCAACCTAAGCAGAGTTAAGAATTATCATGAAAGAATTATTTGACTTATATTTTAATGTTTACAATTTCTGATTTTATTTCCAGAGGATGATTTGGAGCATGGTTAGGAACCAAGTACTGTGCTATCATGTCCAGAGCTGAGATGTGGGGTCAGTACAGGCTCTGACTGAAGGACTGAGTACAAATCACTCAGGAGTCTGACAGGGTGCCAGGACACGATGGTCATTGACTGCATTGCCACTTGATTTTAGGATATACAAATCCTGGTGCAAACAGCATTATTACTGTCCTGTTATTGGATCAATATTAAGTTAATATTTCCTTTCAATCAATCACCCCACTGAACAGCAGGCAGATATCAGGAATGCATCAAGAACTGGAGAAAAAAAAAAAGAGAATGAAATGATGGATTTAGAATTAAAAAAACTTTAGCTCAGATGTGAATATGGAGAAAAATGGATTTGTGAGCCGCTTGCTCTCAAACTGGGAGTGGGAACTATGTGGGATGCTTAAAATTCATTTTCAGAATTTTTTTCTGCATAACTAAGGCACAGCGTTAAGACGTGACTGACTCTTAATGCTTCTAGGAAAGCGGTCTTCTCTTCAGTATAAACCAAGATGTCTGTGTTTTTGCTTATCCTGAGTAAGACTCGGCATAAAAAGGAAGTTTACAATTTCCTTCCAAGAGCTTATAAACTTCCTTCAGATAAATACAGCAGCCCACTGTGTCATCTAATTGCAGGATGTTGTTGGCATGGCAACAGGCCTGAGGGACTCAGCTCGAAAGCCATATTCCTTGTGACATCTACCGTGGGAAACTTCACATTTCTTGGCAATCGTTCACTGAAATTCAATTTGAAGCTCAATAAAGAGTCCATAAAGATCATTGTAATTCCAAGCAAGTCCTGTCACATTTGGGGGCACATCTGGTTTTCATTTCTTTAGCTTGGCCCATAATTTGGAGGGCGCCAAGGTGTCCCAGAAGAGCTTCAGACACTGTCCATGGTGGAGCCCTCTATCTACTTTCTGATAGCCAGAGGAGAGAAGGACCCAGCTGTAGAAATGTCCTCCCTTCAGGTGAAGCTATCAGAGCTGAAAATACAAATGGAGAACTCGCAGTTAGAGCTGAGTGTCGTATCGAGAATATATAATTCTTAGCATACTCATGCCCCATGAGATATCTAGGAAATACTCACTGCTTTTATTTTATTCTTGACCTGAACTTCAAATACATCCGTGTATGTGTTTTGTCTGGTGACCCAACATTTTCAAAGAGATGAGAAATTCAAACAAGCTCTGGTCATAGATTTAAGTCAGATGTCAAGGTTTTGCATAAATGCCCAAGAGAACATAGAGAGTAACTGTGCTGCTTCCTGGACTCCCAAGAGCCTCGTGTGAGTGACAGTCCACGTGCTTGGATCGCGGGCTTCTCTGATGCATGTGGGGGGGGGCATTGGCATGTCCATGGTGGTCTGGGACATGAGGGGCCATGTGAGGTACAGCAGACCCAGACATACCAACCTGAGGTGTGGCTCTGTCCTGTCAGCAGCACATCTTTCTGCTGCTGGGCGTCCCTTCCATCAGGCCCTTCCTGGATCTCCACAAAGCGTACAGCAGGAGCCGGGGCAGATAACAGCCGTCCACCTTCACTCCACTACATGGCTGAGATCAAGGACAGGATGCCTGGGTGTCCCGTGGTTTGGAATTGTTTGTGGCTGGAAACTTGGTCCCTGGTGCACTGCCATGAGGCTAGTGGAACCTCTTCAGAGGTGAAGCCCGCAGGAGGTGGTTAGGCCACCGGGGGAGCCGTTCTTAGAACAGGTGAAGACAGTTCTCATAAGACTACAATTATTTCTCACTAGAGGGTTGAAGTAGAAGAGAGAAACTGACTCCTTCCAGCTCTCCGCTCTGTTCCTGGCTATGAGATTCATTCCTCTTTCAGACACTCCCATCATGCAATGCACTACCTGCGCCATGCCTTGAACCTCCACCACTGAGAGCTAAATGAACCTCTTTCTTTATAAAATGCCCAAACTCAGCTATTTCACTATAATATCATAAAAGATATTAGGAGAGCAGATTTCCACAATAAGGAATTTACAACAGACACAAAAACTTCGAGCCAGCCTTTTGTACTTGTACGGGCTCTGTTCAGGGAAAATGGCACTTTGAGAGACAGAGTTAGATATTAAGACCTCACAAGAGGTGCTTCTACCAGAAAAGAAGCAGAAAGGACTGATCACTTTATTTCACATACACATATGCATTGCTAATACAGAAAATATATTTTTATATATATAAGACAAACCTAGCAAAACAGTTTCAACAGAACCGGTATTAACTAGACAAGCACAAAACCAGAGTTTATTGTGGCTTACTGAGAAAAGAAAGAAAGAGAGAAGAAACACCACCTAGTAATAACAATTAAACTTATTACACTTGGCTATTTTTAGACAAATTCCACCAGCCCAGTGTCACCAATGTTCAACAATTTGTTTACGACTTTAATGTGTCAATGGCCACAGATGCCCTGGGCAGTGGAAGGAAAAGGGCTCCTTAGGGATGTGCGTGGAGGAAGCCATACCCTGGGGCTGGGCTCAGCAGTGTCCCATACGTGTCCCCATACATGTCAACTGCAAGAAAGGCCAAATCAGACTGTTTATTACACTTTAAGGTGCATTGTCACACTGGGCGTATGATAGATAGCCCATATATTTTTGTGGTAAAAACAGGATCCTGATTCTCTTCCTTTTCAAAGATATAAAAACAAGACTCAGAAAAAAGGCTCTTCTCAGTCCCAGTAGCTCGGTGATGTTTGGACCTCTCCCCCTTGTTTCCCAGACTGAGGTAGTACCAGGGAAGGATGGCATAATATGTTGCTCAAAGTGTGCCACTTGGGAGAAAGGACTATTTTGAGCTAATGACAATTGAGAAGAAGAACTTGTGAAGGGTAGTTTCCTGTTTTAGAAAGATGTCCCTCATGCTTACGTACACACAAGTATGCAGGGTCCTTTACTTGGAAACTAAAACGTTGCATTAACAAATCTTGGGATAAAGAGAAAATGCAAGAAATAGGGTGAAACTTCAATAGTTTCAGAAAATAAATATATTGTAAGCAAGACAAGCCATAGTCTACCTGATATAATCAGAGCAGGGCTCAGAGGAAAAATCACTGCAGGGAATACCTATATGAAAACACATTCAAGTAGATGAGTGACACCTTCAACCCAAGCATCTAGGGCAAGAAATAAAGCCCCTGGAAATAATCATGAAAGAATTTTAAATAGTAAGTGTGGAGATTTGCAAAAAAAAAAAAAAAATCAGCAAAATAAAATAACACGCTCAAGTGAATTTTCTGTAAAAGAGAGAACACAAACTCATAAGTTTAAAATGATAAAGGGAAGGAATTTTTGACTCAATTTTATGCAATTCTAGGGTTACAATGAGAAAGAGAATGATTCCAGTGTTGTTATTGTTGTTTTTTTTTCTTCTTTCTGAAATAAAGTCTTTGTACCCTCAGGTTTTGAGAGTATGAGGACATCTTTCTAAAAACCTTGAGGTTATTTCCTTCTCTCTATTTTACAGCGTCCTCTCTCCACAGGTTCATCTGGAGTGATCCAAGATGGTGATTCTCACATCTGAATGCAGGTAGAGCTGACGGGGGAGATATTCAGGCTCCTCCTGAACCAGACGATTCTGCACCCAGCAGGCCCCAGGAGCTGCTATGACCCAGGAAGAGGCCCGGGGCAGACCTGTCCTAGCACTTGTGGAAGGGGCAGGCCTTGTGGACACCAGTCTCCTTCCAGCCTCAGAACTGTGAGAAAGAAATTCTTGTTGAAGCTGCTCAGTTAGTTGGACTTCGTTCCTGCCACCCTAGAACACTCATCTGATGGGAAGCAACTCTGACTGCAGCTACCAACCTTCAGCCGGCTGTCCAAGATGCAGAGCACGGTACATCCTAGGGGCATAAGTCTCCTGAAGCTTGGATCTCACTAACCTGTCAAGCAGAGCCCCGCAGCAGCCAGCAGGCAGGGGAAGCTCCTGGAGGACAGCAGCCTGTCATGGGCAAGTGCACTGCTGGTGGGCAGGAGCTGTGATCCTGTGATGTCTGCTGCCTCTTTCTGCTCTCACTTTGTGTGCAGTCTGAACAAGCCCCCTTCTCTGGGGCCTTCATTTCCCAAGTCTCACAGGCACATCAACTTAGTTCTAGGTCAGAGTAACAGCCATGACTTCAGGTCACTATTCTCCATGTTTACATCCTTATTGCTTTTAAAATAAGAAGGAAGGGCCCAGGATTTAGCCCCATGGTCCCAGCTCCTGCCTTGCAAGCTCAAGGTCCATAGTTTGATTCCCAGTAACCACATACAACAACGCTGGGTGTGGTGACTCACTCCCACCAGCAATCAGTACCACATACCACAGTGCCAGGTGTGGAGGCTCATGTCTGTCATCCCAGCATTCGAGAGGCAGAGGCTGGAGCATTGGTGAGTTCGAGGCTGAGTTCAGGACCAGCCTGAACTACAAAGCGAGACCTTGTCTCAAAAAAAACCTAAAACTAAGAAAGAAAAGTCAGTTCTTCATGATTAGCCTGATGTCTGCAGGAGAGTGCCAGTAACTCAGGAGGATGTACAGAAGAAACTGCAGGCACAATCACACCTCTTTCCTGGGCTGTTGAAGTAAAGGCATAGACCTGTCTCTCTTCCTTGGGCTAAGTTTTCCACAGTACTGCAGAGGAGCTGAGGAGCTGTGGGATAGTGAGCGAGGGGGGAGGTCCCTAGGGATTCTGCAGTACTTTTTCCCCCCAAAGGACTTTTATAAAACTATTTATGATGAAAAATCTGAAAGTCATCATAGCAGTATTACAAACCTCTGTACACCCATCACGTATCCTCAAAAACCACCAATACTTTGCTGTATTCTACTAGGTTACCTGCCCCTTTTAATAATAAGAGAGTCGCTCAGTTTTACTTACATGAAACTGAATACAAATGTCCAAAGACACTGGAGATATTTTATGACCACTGAATAATACTGCACCTCATATGTTCAGGTCGTTTCATGATGCCATTGACTACCAGGCCACATTCGTGTTTCCTGGAGTCTTCAGATGGACTTTTTACAACTGGTCCGTTCCCTTTTCCTCTGGGCACTGACTTGGTAATGAATTCCCAGTCGCTCTCCTCCAGCAGGTGCCAGGTTGGAAGGTGACCAAGTCTTTGTCGTGGTGCCCTGTGTTTTGTGCAGATTCCCATGTTCTGTAGGCTGGAAGTTGTGTGTCTAGTGCGACGGTGACTGATCAACGCACTTATTTCACTCGGAACTGTAAAACAATGGCCTTCCTGGCCCAGTCTTCCCTTCTTTATTATTTGTGTGAAATTTTCCACCAACAAGACTTCTTTCTTCCTGAAATAAGGTTTACATCTGTGCAAAAGGCGAAATGCTACATCCTTCCTACTGATGGGTTTTTGGGATCTGATTGCTTCCAACTGAATCCTTAATAATGAGTTTCTTCCTTTAGTGGGTATTTTATGGATCCCCAGATTTTTATACCTTCCACATACTTTAATTACTTACACTCATTATGACTTCCATTTGCTCTAACTCTCTTGTAGCATGTACTAGTCCCTTTTAGCTGTTTCCATTGTCTTTCACCCTCTGTAGAATGAATAGCTGTCTAGTGTGGGGCTAAGAAAAAAAAAATCAAAACAAAACTGAGATCATTCTGTGTCCTCCCTGTGGCTCTAGAAGTGCATAAAATTGGGTCAAAATTTCTTTCACCTTAAGGGGACAATGTTGAGATTGTAACAAAAAAGTAAGAAAACAAATTTTATATATATGGGGGGGTGGTAGGGTGGGTAGGGCTATGGGAAAAAATGAGAATTAAGTTGTGTCTTATACTGGTACAAATCCCCATTATGGAGTGCAATCATGATGTGTATATTTAATGTACCAATAAAGATAATTTTTAAAAAAATTTCTTTCACCTTATCATTTTAAAATATGAATTTGCATCCTCTTTTACAGAAAGTTTACCGGGGTGTGGCTTTATTTTGCAAACCTCTACATTTAGTCTTTAAAATTTTCATGGGCTTTTTTTTTTTCCTGAAGTGTTTGACTTGAATGTCTATTCAACTTGTCTATTTTCATTTGTATTAATGTGGACATTTATTACATAATTTTTTCCCATTAAGCTTCGCATTAGCTACGTTACGTAGATTATGGTTTGCCTTATTTACAATATATGTATTTCCTGAAAATATAGAAGTTTCATCCTAATTGTTATATTTCCGCTTTAACCCAAGATTTGTTAATGCAGCCTTTTTCTCCAGGTAGAGGCT
This sequence comes from Petromus typicus, assembly GCA_004026965.1. NCBI lineage: Eukaryota > Metazoa > Chordata > Mammalia > Rodentia > Petromuridae > Petromus > Petromus typicus. Next base: position 4,157 of record PVIR01003976.1, on the reverse strand, counting down.
GTGTGTACAGGTGTGTAGGTGCTCTACTGACTTCTCATTGTCTCTGTCTGTGTTGGAGCCAAACCATGTGTGTGCGTGTGTCATATATGTGAGATGTGACTCCAGCGGGCACGGTGAGAGGGACCAGGGACCTGGCACTGTGCATCCTATGAGGCCTCACAGAGGGCCTGTTCATTGTAGTTTTCTATGAAAGTATCAGACCAAGACCAGTGAGTGGAAAAGACACATAAGGTGTCGTCAAGGAAGGGGGTCCACTGTGACACTTCCATTGCCTCAGCACAAGTCACACTGTGGGAACATCCGTGTGTGCTATGAACCAGGAAATATGAGCTGACCTGTGCTGTCCACAGGTCCTGTGCTATCCACCTGTGCTGTTCTTCCTGAGGTTGCATTACCTGGGCCTGACTGCTGGAGCCATTGGCCAGGAGATTAAACTCAATCTCCAGCCTTTCTTCCTCCTCAGAGGTTGAACTGATGTCTCATGGCCTAAAACTCTAACCCATCAGTTATATTGTTGGGCTTTCTGACAGGATGAGGCCACCATATTGAAACTGTCTGAGGCTGGTCGTTGACACAAACTCAGATGTGATCCCAGGAGCCTATCATGAGGAACAAAGATTCCTATCACCGAACAGACTTTAAGGGTTTGGAAGATGTCCAGCCCTAGACCATGGACGTGGAACAACCAAATTCTTCAGAAAAATTAAAGATACACGTTCTTAATATTTGTAGTGCTCAGGTTAACCTATAAGAGCAGACTGAGGTAGCATTTATCATGATTCCCCATTCTAAAGTCGTTCTGTTTTAGCAAGAAAAAAGAAAACTTCATTTGCATTTCCACAAGGAAAATAGATCTAAGCTTCCTCCTTTTGTATACTGTAATCCTTGGAAGTCTCTGTGTTCATTCCACAGTTAAGGAGTGAGGAGTAGTGCTGTAACAGCTTATGAAGTAGCTACATGAATTATCTGGGTTTCTTCCACACGACTGATTTGTCTCCTAGATTTATTTATTTATTCAATCAACCATTGATTTATATCAGGATGAACTCGTGAATATTTATTTTATGCTTTGTATTATAATCCTGTGCTATTTATTTATTTTGTGGTTAAATTCCTTTAGCTTTAGCTGCAGGGAGCTCTTTCAGAAGGGTTCTGTGTCGCTTTGACATATCCCCATCACTGTGAGTGTATTTTCAAGCTTCCTTTTCTAGTAGTATGATATGCTCCAGGTTAACCTGATATAGTTCCTATAAGTGAAGGAGCCTGCCATTTCTCTGAGGAGCCCCCTTTTAGTGGAGAACGGTGTTAGAAAACAAGATCTGGGAAGTAGGAGTTTTTGTTGCCCCTGGTGGTTCTCTCAGCTGATGGAGCCAGGACAGGTATGTGTGTCTCCTAACCTGTCTGCAGACAGGTCTCTATGGGGCCAGTTGTGTCTATATTACTAACCAGGTGGGAGCTCGGACAGAGGTTTCTGATTCCAATCCAGGCATCCTCTCCTGTCGCTTCCTCCTGCTGTCTACACTCACTCTGGGAGAAACCGTCCTCACCTGCCACCATTGCCATGTTCAGTTCCAGAGTTTATGAGTGAAAGCATCAAGATCTCAAAGCCGTCAATTGCTGAGCCTCGAATGACAATGGGGGGACAGTGGCCTTTCTTAGCTCTTGGCCTCAAGGATTCTGTCAACATTTTTCTGCACCCCCTTCACATTCTCTGTACCTTCCTGGCACAGGTAAATTGTTTGGTCACACTCTGGTTCCATCTTGGTGGCCATGGACCTCTCTGATTTCCTAATTTTCTTATGCTCAGTGTTGTGGTGATGTACGCTTTGATAAGTGCACTGTATCATGTAGCCACAGTTGCAGTATCAGTCAGTACAGCACAGTAGGGTCTAAAATTCTTAGACTTCTTTGGGTTTCAGCTGTTTACTCCTCTACAGTTCCCTTAACTCCTTAAACTGGTCATTTACCAGTGCTACGCTTAAGCCTTTTCAGAATGCCTTAAATTTGGAAGTATACAAAGAGTGGCTTTTTCAAAACTTTCTATCTCCTGACGGTATAAAAAGAGCCTCTGGGTATTTTCATCGTTTTGTTGTTTCACAGCTCAATAACATTTCATTGTACGAATAGATACCAGTGCCTTTTTACTTTAGCCTTTTGAATATTTAAGGTTCCAGTCTTGGAAGATTGAACAAAAGTGCTAGAAATATTCATATTCAAGGTTTTGGATGAACATATGTATTTTAAGCCAAGTGAATAACTAGAAGCTTGGTTTCTGGATTGTATATTAAGGCTGTACTCAGGGATATTAAAAAGTATCACACTGTCTCCAAAAGTCTTTGTCTTTGTTGCTTTCTGATCAAAGAGACATAATACCTGACTCTCACATTTGCAAGGAGGAAAGGAATCTTTTCGCTCATAGTTTATGAAGGTTTCCCTCCGTAGTTGGTTGGGCCCAAGGCAGGGTGGCCTGGAAGGAGAACGGAGGAGAAGGAACAGCTCTTGACATGGACGTGGAAAGCAGAGAGACAGAGCAAGGGGGGAAGGAGGGAGCTAGATCTTTCCAGACCATACCCTCAGGGACCCCACCTCCTCCAATCAGGTTTCACCTCCAAATGCCGCACTGGCCTACAAATTCCTCGGTGGAGGAATCCACTGATGGATGTCATGCCCCACAATCCACTCACCTCCCTAAAGTCCCACTTTGGCACCTGGATACAAACCATATCAGTCTCCTACCAGCTTGCCTTCCCACCAACGGGGAGAGCTCAAGTCGATTAACATCTTCCACAGCGTTTGGTACCATCGGATGTTTTTAGCTTGGCTCTCTCGGTGGCACGGTCTCATTGCTCTTTAATTTGTCATTCTGCAATGACAGATGATGCTAAATATCCCATTACATGCTTATCAGCCTCTGTTGTATCTTCTGTATTGCAACTTCTATTAACATCTTTTCTGTTCTTTAACTGGATCATTTGTTTTCTTATTGATGAATTTTAAGAATTCTTGTTGATTTTTTAAATCATGTATTATACAACTGTTTTTCTGTCAATTGCTTTGTTCTTAATTTTTTATATGAATTTTGCAGAAAAACATTTCTAATTTTAACGTAATGTTATGGCGTGTGTCTAGATGTTGCCCCAAAGCCTCGTGTAGTCATAGGTGGGGCTTTTCCACACTGAATCGAGAGTGTGTGATGCTGGGGTTGAGTCAAGTTGAGTGCTGAGCTCAGCAGTATGAGGATGAAGGGCGTGAGGGTTGTCCATTCCAAGTAGCCTGGGTAGGGTTTAAGGGACAGAGGTGCTGTGGTTGTCCCTTGGTGCTTTTGCTGTCTTTGCCTGCAATGAAATGGTTTCTTCTGTGTGATGTCCCTCTGCCTCGGAGACAGGCAACTATGGACTGGAACCTGCCCAAACCATAAACCAAATAAACTTTCCTTCCTGTAACTCTGGGCCATTGAGCATTGCGTCTCATCAACAAGAAAAGTAACTAAGACATACAGTTAATTTGTTTTTTTTTCTCTATCACAGATTGCTCCAAAATCATTGACAAGCCCAAAGAAGTTTTAAAGTTGGAAATTTTATCTTGAAGTCAATTACTCACTTTGAGTTGTCTTTTTGTTAAAAATAAAAGATCAATGCATGGGCTCATCTGTTTATTTACTTACTTAGCAGGCAGATGCCCAATTGATTTATCAGTTCCTGAGACAGGTGTTGAGGTCTCCAACTATAATAGTGATTGAGTTTTCTTTCAAGTTCTATAAGTTTTGACCTCATGTTTGGCACTGTTAATATCTGTATACACTTTTTAAATTATTTTTATTTTATGGAGAACTGACTCCTTGATCATTATCTAATGACCTTTTAATGCCTGATAATTTCTTCCTTCTGCTTTCCTCGAATTAATATAACACCAGATTTATCAATATTAAGGCATCACTGCTCAAACAGCTTCTTTGTTGCCTTGCTCTTTCTCCCTTAGTCTTGGACCCTCATCCTTATATTTAACATTGGTTTCTTGTTGGCAGCATACAATTGGATATTTTCAAATACCCTTTCTGGTAGTCACCATGTTTAATTCCCTTTAGATCTTTCATAGTCAAAGTGATTTTTCATTAATCACTTTGGTTAACATATTAATCAGTTTGGTTAATGTATTCT
>PVIR01003975.1:0-83117 GCA_004026965.1 Petromus typicus | reverse complement strand
TATATATATATATATATATAATGTTATATATATAACAGATGATAAAAACAGGCATTATAAAAATATGTAAAAATACAAAACTGCATAAGCACACATTAGGTTAGCAATCGAAACAAAAATGTGTCTTCTGCTATGTACATACGGACTGCTCTGCAGTGTCCACATGACCAGGACGGTGGATCAGGACAGTCATACGTTAGTATCATTGTGAAAGAATTGCATTGTTCTCTACGAGTCCTTGCAGTTACTGACATTAACTATGAAAACAATTACCCTCGGATGGAAATGGGGAGACAATCAATATCAGGAGACATGAAATTACACAGGAAAGTTAAAATATGGAGAAAGCAAGATAAGGAAAATGATTTCAATTCATGCGCTGTTTGGATGTGCAAAGGTTGAGTAGTAAATATTGTGAAAACAGGAGAAGTGACAGCATGGTGAGTCTCAGAGGGGACCTAAGTGTTGATCTTATTTCTAAAATAACATGAAAACAGATAATCAACTAAGTTTCCAAAAGTTTCTTCAGATACACTTAATGACTGACCTTTAAAACACCGTCCTCAATTAGCAATTGAATGAAGAGCCCGCGTGCCGTGTTCGAGTCTTCCCTGAAGTACAGGATCAGCCCCTGGGGTGCAAGGGTCTGCAATGCCAGTGAGATGCTATTTCGCTGATTGAAAAGCACATTCTTAAATTCGAGATGGGAATCACCATGGTAACAGACACAAGTGAAGTCTGTGGAGTGAGAAGGAAAACACAGTTTAGGTGGGAATCAAACATTTAATCCATGCTTCCTGAAACATCTCCTATGTGACCTTTTCTGCCCAACTCACACCTGAGCACCTATTACTCGAGACGCCATCAGGGCGCTTGTGCCACAGCATCTCTGGAGGCTTCGTGAGGAGCCCCTCAACTGGACAGACGCCTGATGCTCAACTCTGGTTTTCCTCAGATTTTATATCACAAGTCAGCTACAGAAGTGGGAACAAGTTTTCTAATGCATTTCTAAACCATGGTTTCTATAAAATATGGAGACAAAAATCAGACATATTTCATTAGCGGCTCACTCTGCCCCTCTGGCTAGGCCTGCTGGCGCTGGGGACAGAGCATTTCCAAGGCAGGTTGCAAGGGTGCAGGCGGTGGCAGTGGCCCAGGTTTTGGCGCTCGCAGGCTGAGCTCCTGCAGAAGCAAAAGCGCATCCACACCCTGGGCCTCCTCCCCTGCCTGCTTCCCAAATGTGCTTTAATTTGCTGTAGTCTCAAAATAAAATTTGAAAATGTTTTGAGGAACTTACTCTGCTAAGTATAGTTTTTTAAATCCATAAATATATGGCCAATAACCCATTCATTTCTCTGAATAAGTTGTTAATTATATTATCATCCAGTAAATAATTTCTGCAGACAAGTGTATGGTTTGGGGCTGATGATTCTTGAAATAATTAGACTCGACCTCTGTACTTTCACTTTCTCTCGCCTTCCTTTTGTGGCTCACATGCACAAACTGGTCCTCTTTTCAAACTTCTTGATTTTTCTTTCACAGAAAACATAACTGTGAAGTCATCTACCACACTCAACTCTCTGTGCTTATTTTACATTTTAAAACTTCAGTGTATGTGGAGTAATTTTCTAATAAATTTCTAAATGAAGTTTTGGAAACACTATTTGTACTGAATTCTCAAACCTGTTTAAAGTTCTTTAAAGAATCTTCAAAGAATGTTATTTCTTTTAACTAGTAGTAAGAAAGGTTCAAAATACTGTCACAAAATATTTGTGCTTTGAGGGGGTAAAAGTCTGTGTTCTTCTAATCAAGGAATTCATTAGTGAGGCTCAAAGGTGGGAAGGAAAACAGTGCGCTCTCGATTTTGACCTTCTAATCTTTTAGTTGTTCTGTGAAACAGACACGCATTTTTCTTAGGTAGAGTTCAAATTGCAATGCTGAAAACATACCAAAGCACAATTTCATATATTTGTGTTAAAAGGTTCCAGATGTATCTTTGAATGCATCAGATACAGAGACAGATGCCCATTTGACTACAGTTCAGTTAGGAAAGAACAGAAAGTGGTTCCAAAGGCCACACCGATGCGTGAATAGATTCAGTACCAGTGACATTAAATGAAATGCAACCTGCTTGGAAGACCTTAGAAATAAATATATCATCCTAACACAAATGTCTTCATTTACCAGCTAAATCCATAGAGGGGAAGTAGCTTTATAATCTTACCTGTAGAGGCAGTCAATGTTTGATGCCTCATCTTACCTCAAATACTTAACCCAGTGCTTGGCTTTGTTAAGCACCAAATGTACTCACTGTATCTTTCAAAAATATAATTGCTTATAACTGAAAGTGTGTAGAGACTTGCATTCTGTTTTGATTTGAATCACAAATTCAGAAATGCTTTGTATAGTGTATTCCATTTGCTGTGCTTCCTACTGAAATGCATGAAATCAGATTTTTGTACTTCTGTCAGTGAAAGTCATAAACAAGAATGGCAATGATTGGCACAGAATACTTTTCAGGAAGAAAATATATAGAAGCCATTTCTAGTAATGATGAGCTAAAGTAAAATAATAGTTCTCTGTACATTTTCATTACCTTGATTTAAGTACTGTTTCTGCCTTTCTATTTTCCTAACTACAAGGATCTCACCTGAATTATATGCTCTGATTAAATCTCTGGATTTGTTTGTATACTTTTGAGTACAAATAACCAGAAAGCCTACTTCAAAACAGCTTCTTCCAGAAAGAAAATTAAAGGTTTAAGTAAATGGAAGTGGAAAAAAAAGTGAACTTTTCCGATACACGTATTCCACAGATGGTTGGTTCCTGATACCAACCCTGAAGCCTCTTCCCTTCCACGCTGACCCTCCCTTCCCTTCCAGGCTGACTCTCCCTTCCCTTCCAGGCTGACTCTCCATGCTTGGGCTCCTAGTCAAGGGAGGGGCGCGGAGCAATCTGCTCGCTAGTCTCTTTCCTCAGGTCATGTTGTTTATTCTTTGCCCTGAACCCTTTTACATAGATAATGGGATCATCATGTGTGTAAGTGTCCTTATAAATTGCATGAAAACTCTTGATATGGAATGTTTCAAACTATTTAGCAAACAATGTAAGTAGTTGATGTTTTTGTATCGCTCGGTCTTTGTGGACACAGACGTGATACATGTCTCCTTTTCACTAGGATTTGTAAAATACATTAAGTACTATTTCATAATTTTTTGATCATGAAGATTTTGTGCTTGTTTTCTTATGTCATTTTCTAGGAATCTTGCTGATCTGTTGTCACTCAAATAGATATTTTGAAACATTGTATATAGAAATCATTATATTGTATATGAAATGCAACTGCTGAGAAACACTTTTGAACTTTCCTATGATTAATAATATTGTATCAACTGTGAGAAGTGAAATGACTTAATGTTTGTATTTTTTAAAGTATCTTATTTATAATCTTGAATCAGAGCATTAGAAAAAAATCATTGACCTGAAATAATAATATTAAGAGTTTTCTCATTTTTCTTGTTTTGACTTTGTAAGGGAGGTTTTTCATATTTCACCTGGAATTATGCTGTATTCTTTTTATATAGGTGCTACTCTTTAACATAGTAAGAAACTTTTTTTAAATCTTAGTTTGCCAGGAATTTTTAGCCAAGTTCAATATTTTTATTCTATTTATTTAAGTGATTATATCATGAAAACTATGATAATAGTTATATACATAATACTACATAATTCTACATAATACTAAACCACTGGATTACTCCAGGAATAATCCTGATTTGTGCATGGTCTGAGCATATGCTCATGTTTCCTTTGCACATACTCCATATTAAAAATACTTGCATCTGTGCTGAAGGTTTAGATCACTTTGAACATTCATTTTTCATGGTAGAATTGATAATTTCGATACTGGAGCTGTACTTACCTTCACTAAATGAATTTGGCAATGATAACTTTTTCTGCATATTTAAAATAATTTTTCTTGACTTATCATTCAAATTTTGTCAAACAACAAAATTGTGATTGCACAAGATTTTAAAATCACAGTAAAAGATTTCAATACAATGATGATTCAGGATGTAGGAAATGTGTTCCGACTTGCAAGCAGGCTTAGGGTTGATATTTACTTGGTCACCTGGTATGTGTTACCTTCCACAGTTACTTCTTTTTTTACCTCCCACCTTCACTTGTGAAATTAGGATAATTACTACAGATGTGTGTGTGTGTGTGTGTGTGTGTGTGTGTGTGTGTACTAGATAAAAGAAGTTTCTTAGTTTTCACTTGAGAGAAAAAAACATTTCTTATAGTAAAACCATGTATTTGCAACAAAAGTTTATTTTAAGAAGAGTTGTTATAGGCGTATTCTATGAACGTCTGTGAGTCACATCTTTCTAGTGTGACAGACCTGGCTCTGCGGCATTGAGCCGATATAGTGGGAGATCTGAGGATTTGTTCTGTGATGCTGGGTAAGACTTTTCCATTCTGTAACAGCATCTGAAGTATTTACTTCTTTTGTAAAGCTCTTTTACTAATGATGATAATGCAAATACAGTTCCTCTATTTTTCACATAGCAGCTTTACTTGCATCTCTAACTTGATTCTCATCAATCTGGGAAACTTGTTAAGTCTGAAGTTCCCATAATCTATGCATTTTTACACTAAGTAGTTGCGACTCTGGGGAAATAGTTTGATCAGAACATAGTATTGTACAATGGGCTTCTTTCATGCCAGCACAAGCTTTTCAACTTTGATTTGGTTCCTGTGTGTCCACATGACCTGCACACTGTGTTAAGTGCAGTATGTGAAGTTCCTGCAGAGAAGAGATGCTGGCGCTGTGTGGGCAGCTTTGTGATAGAGGGCAGAGAAGCCAAATACCCCCGTGAGTGTCCACATGGGGGTGCAGACTGAATTCCACTGCTAAAGGGCAGGGTGTGCGATCCGTGTTGATAAATACACAAGTGTCCCACGTAGAGGGATCCAATCATTTACAACATAGCTTGTGAGTATTACGTTTTTCATTAAAATAATATACACATCTTTAAACACTTAGTGAGCTTGCATTAATTAATTAATAAAGCTACTCTGAAGTTTAGCTATATTTAGTCTTTCACATGCTCTTTGAGGGCCTTCTTTCCTTATTCTACAGTTGACATGTATGGGCTGTTGGCATTTACACTGTGTTTTATAGGCAGACTGGAAACATAATGTGATAAAGAGAGACATTCCCACAATGAATGAGGCTGTAACAACACTGTGGGAGCCTCACAGCTCCTCACCCGACTTCCGCCCTCTTGGCCAGCTGGGGGAAGTGATGTTCTGTAGCTTCCTGAATAGGTAGAGTGGACTCCTTGTTTCAGTGATGAAGTCTGCAGGTCATTTTTCTTGTAATTTTGACAGGTTCCATCTTCCATTTTGATTACTGATTGACTAAATGCCAAAATTACAGTAATGCCTCAGTTCACGAATGTTTCTTTTGGAAAACCATTTGTTTCACAAACAAATGCATTTAGTAAAATTTTGCTTCTATTGGCAAACTCCCCATCTAGTGACAAACTCCAACATGGACTTCTCCACACAACAAAAATACAACCATCTTCCCATAAATCACAGAGAAAATTATTTGCAAACCAAAGTACCACTACAGGGTGTCCTTCTGTAACTATCACTTTCATATCAGTGCACAGCACTGTGACAGCATCTGGAGAACAGAAATGCCATTAGAATGAAGTCTTGCTACATGAGATTTAGGGCAACCCATTGTCTTTAGATTATAATGTTTGCCTGTAATACATCTGGGAATAACAAAATCTAAAGACTAATTGATAATGTATCTTGTCTGTGTACTTTCTAATAGAACAAAATACTACTAGTATTACAAATATTACTCCCTTATGCAACATAATCAAATAATCTGTTCTGATAACTTCATTAATAAAAACTCAGATAACTTCCCAGTTTTAAGGTTCATTGCTGCTGATTTGGGGCAAAGTATCAAGAGTAAAATATTTTGCTTTGCTTAATAATACAGTCAATTATTTTCAACTCGTATGATTAAATGGCATCTGATATATTTTATATTTACTTACTAATGTTTCCTAAAAATGTACTTTCACTTACATTCTACATTAGTTAAATAATGCCTACAATTTAATTGTAATCTTCAAGCTGTCTTAGCAATTACCACTCTTAACTCTTCCCAATGCTTTGATTTTCTCACAAGTAAGAAGAAAAGTAGAGGTGTTAAGAGTGATTTTCTGTGTCTCACCTTACATATAGCCATCTGCTTTTAATTAGATGTAATTTTCAACTCCTAACCTGATCTTTCATTATCCTCAGGTTTTTAAAAATTGATCTTCTTGGTACATTTTATATGTGCATCATGATCAAACTCAACATTGAGAATTTGTGCTAGTGTATGACATGACTTAATTCTCATTTTTCCCATTTCCCTGACCACATTACAACCTCCTGTCCTCTGTATACATAAAGTTTTCTTGCTTTTTACCATTAATTTTTTCCCCTTTTTTATTCTCAGTTTTAAAAATGATTTATGCTATTATCTAGCAACTGACCACAGGGAAGAGTACAAAAGAATAAATAAATAATTGATGTTTTTAATAATTGTGGGACTTGCATGTAATGGAGTATACAAATAAAGCGCTCTCATAATTTAACACTCCACTCCCACAAGGATGCACATACACACGTGCACCTAAATACAAGCACACACGGCAGCCTCTGTATGACTTCTCTTGATGGGAACAGTCCTGGCATGTGAACATTCTCCTCACAAGCTGACACTTTATTTAGAAAAGAGGTTTCCTAGGGACCCCATGGTCTACATGTTTCTAACACTTTTGTACACATTTTCTTGACCTGAAAGTCTAGCACTAAAGGAGGCAAGGAATAAGGCAAATGAGCATGTCGTCATTCTTCACCTACTCTTTGTGACAGTAGGAGATGGTTGACAAGGATCAGGGGCACTGCCCCCTGCAAGGAGGCACCCAGCGTGGCCCCCACAGGCAGCAGCTGGGATGGCATTAGCAGCGGGTTGGGGACACTAGTGAGATGCACACTCATTATCTTGAGACATTTTGAAAATTTTATGTGCTGTTTTAATTATGTTCTGAAATTCCAGTGATTTACAGGAATGTATGACTGTATCACTGAAAGGTAAAGTGATCAGGAACTGCAATTCCAACACTAGGAATATTAGATCTGGACTTGAAGACAGAGCTTGAGTGGAACTCCACACTTCATGGTTGTTTACTGTGTAGAATGATGTGACACAATGTCTACATGGCAGTTTTCATGTACGTCATATTGTCAATAGGACAATGCTTAGAAAAATTCTACTTTTTTTCAGGGTATTTAGTGTAAAGTTGATTTTGTGGAAATTATTTGGGTCAGAGAGTACTGAATAGAAATACTAAATTTCCTTTTGATTTACTAAACAAACTAAAAAATGTCCATTCAAGGGACTTATAGATAATTTATATTATATTATTTATTTGTATTTGTTAAAGATAAATATTATAAAAGCATCCTTTCGAGAGGGGCGTGGTGTGTATGACTGTAATCCTAGTACTCTAGGAGGCCAAGAGAAGAGGATCACAAATCCAGCCCTACTCAGGCCAACGTAGCAACAGAGAGATCTTGTCTCAAAATTAAAAAAAAAACAACAACAACAACAAAAAAAAAAATACAGTGCAGATATAGCTCACTGTGAAGAGTTCAATGTGCAGTACCACAAAAACCATAGAACAAGAAGAATTCAATTTTATATCCTAAATGTTGAAGTGTGTTAGATATTAAATTGTCTGAAAAGTACTTAAGCACGTTCAATTTCAGTGTTTTCCTATGTGGGAACCAAAAACCTTCTGTTTCACAGTTTTGTGTGCATGTGTGTGTGTGTGTGGGGGGGGTAATCGTATTCTGAGTCTGAGAACATATTCTCTTCAGATCAAATTTATTTAAGCTAAAGGTATACTAATTTAATTTAAATGATATTTCCAGGAAAAAAAAACAGCAATGAAAGACAAGAAATAAGAAAAATCCTGCACGCATTCCACGGGGCAGAGCTGGGGGCCTTGGTCACCTCGTGCGGCTTGAGGGGCACTGAGCACTGTTCGGGGTGAGCTGATGTGCTCAGGATCCAAACTGGCCTCATTTGAGGCGCTCTGAGCATGTCAGCAGGTAGATGTCTGCTGAGGAAAGTGTCACCTCGGAGACACTTACCAAGTGGGATTTTTGCATTCTCCCCTTATCTAGAGTTGTCACTTCCTGAGGCTACTGTGAACGCTGTGCTATAAATCACGACGCGTCTCTACTTTTCTTGCTGCCAATTTTAGTTTCCAAATTCTCAGTTCTTCTACACTTCTTTGTGTGTAACCTTATGTGTGTTTTCTCTTCTATTGTTATATTTTGGTAATTGTTTGCTGGTTTAAAAAATACTTTAGTGTTTACTTTCTTTGCTAAAGAAAAATACTGATGTTAACAATGGAAAAACAACAACAACAACAACAACAAAAAACCCCCCCAAAAAACCAAAACCAGAAACGGGGCTCACGTATATTTGGGTGTGGGGGTTGAAGGGAGGGCAGAGGGACTGGGAAAGTAAGGATCAAGACGTGACGTGTAAGGTACAAATTCCCAATGGGAAATGTGATCATGATGTATTCCTAAATACAGCAATAAACTCAAGTTAGTAGAAACATGCTAGTCATCATCTGTGGGACTTCAGAGGAAACACAAGTAAGTCTATGCAATTTGTTCATCATTTTTAACAAGAATGCTAATTTCTCTTAACCTATGTCTTTTGAATAGAAAAATGCTCAAATTTCTTCTCTGTATCTCTTGCAAGTTTTTAAAGTACTAATTCTTGTTTAATGGTACATCTAACATAAATGTGAGGACTCTGGGCATCTTCATCAGGACCGTAAGACAGTTCTAACTTCAAATTTGCTGAAGTTGTAATTTATTACTATACCCTAGGCCTGCAGAATTTTTCCTTCTTTTAGGGAAGCATTTTTTTTGTAACATATTTTACTATTTTCTATTATACAAATACTACTGATGCTATTGCTGTCTGTAGGTTAATGCTTATATTACAGAACATATTATTGTATATATTATTGTATACCTATTGTTTTGTTGTATGTGGTTACCTGGAATTGAACCTGGGCCCTTGTGCTTGCAGGGCAGGCACTGAAACCACTGAGCTAAATCCTCGGTCCTGATAGGATGATTTTTATTTCCTACAAGTATTATAGAAATGTATTAGCTGGATCAGACAGTAGAGTTCTTTTTATTTGTGAAGAAATATATTTTATGATGGTGGTACTGATTTACATTCTTATCAACTATGTTCAAAAGTCCCTTGTTCTGTACATCCTCACCAGTCATTTTTGTGTGACAGCCATATTTGGTGGGGTAAGATGAGGTCATATTGCTGTTTTAAATTTGTATTTCCTTGATGAACTAAAATAATACTGAGCATTTCACATTAATTTGTTGCCATCTGTGTTTCTTCTTGCCTTTTGTGCAGAGAGGGACTCTTGTCCAGGAGCACAAAATGCCTTTGTCTTTTCTGTATTCGAGCCCACAAGGGCCCCTCTCTACATTCACTGAGATATAAGCTCCTCCTTCCATAGCTTGGGAAATATCCAGCAGTTTGCTAACTGCAGTTTCTCACCTTAATCTCCAAAAGAAACAATATTTAAGAGAAGAAGAACTAGAGGGTCATTTCTCAGTGCTGCTAGGAGAAAATTTTTTAAGGTGAATGAGTTAATTCAGTACCCTTTCATTCATTTACCTGTGAAATACTGAGTCCCTGTCATGTGTCAATAGTTATTCCACACATTTATCATTTAGATTTTCATCAGAGTCTAGTTTTCCAAACTTGGAAGGGAAAATTATCCTCATCTTTACTGAAATGTTCTTTCCATATTTTCTCAGACTTATAGAATCTTTTAGAGTATATTATTGAATTAAATCCATTTAGACTACAAAAGTGCTCTGTAGCTAACAGTGCAAGTGTGGTCTTAGTCAACAGGCTACTCCCGCCATTCCTTCTAATGTTGTGATTCTATTTCACAGACGTAGGGAAGGACTTGAAAAAGTTAGCTCTTTCAGGTTTAAGAATGTCCTTCACAGTATAGGACAGACTAAATTACTCCAGAGCTTAACTGGGGAACACGTATGGAAAGACACATGTTGGAAGGAAAAATACACAAGTAAGAACTGAGTTGATAAATTTAGAGCATGTATAAGACACACTGCTTTCCAGTCATCTTGATGTGGAGAAATTGCATTTGTCCCCTGGTATACATCCAGCGCAGATTTAGTTTATTGTAAGAAATATCAGGTGTTTAAGTCAATTTGCATATTTGTTTAATGGACAATTTGGAAAACCAAATGGCTCTCTCATCTACAGAGCTAAGAGAGATGATATGTTAGCTGAATTAGGAGACATTTAAATAGGACACAAACATAAAGATGGAGACGGAATGCTCTTCAATTCTACTCGATGGCCCGACACAAATTTTTGAAAATTAAACCCTAGATTTCCTCTGGGAGAAAATTTAATTAAAATATTTTGACACCACAAAGATGAAAGAATATATTTTCTGAATTAACCTGAGCTACAATTATATCATTCAGTTCACAATATCACCATAGAAATTATTTCTTGATTTTACTTTAATTTTTGGGAAGACAAAGCCACGACGGCATTTACTATCCAGGATTTATTTTATTATTGAATTTGTAGAATTAGAAAAAAAATATGATCCATCTATAATTTACTAAAATCCCAAGGAGTTACTTTCCCTAACTACATGCTGTGGGATGATCATGAGTTGAAAAATAAAATCCAAATTTTTCATTAACAGTGATTTTATGTTCTTACTTAGGTTAAAGAAGACAGCCAATTGAGTAGCATATCAGTTATATAGTATATCTTAAGGTGAGAGTTTCACTCACTGATCTGGTATATAAAATATCACGAACACTTTCATAACAATAAATTGAGAATAACCATAACGTGTGGGCAAAGGCGAGCCTGGTACCCACAGCTGCTTCCCTGCTGGCAGCCTGCACACTAACAAATAAAAGTTCTGCTAATGTGACCTTTTAAAAATTCATGACTACAGCAACCTGGAATCTTAATGTCATTAGAAGTTAGTACTAGGATATCACAAATATAATTACTCTATATTTGTTACATTTTCACAAAATAAGCAGTAAGCAAAAGTCCCTGATCTTGTTTTCAGAATGATAATTTTGTATGAACTAGCTCTGACAGATGTAGGAACTTTACTGAACTATTGGCTGCATGAGAAATGACCTAAGTGGACCCCATCAGGGTGAAGGAGGACCTGTGGGGCCCCAAGTCTTGAGCACCAGGAATAATGGTCCCCAAGAGGATGGAGTCAACTATGTTGACATGATTGACATGTACTGTACCCTTCCAGTAATGAGACTCAGTTTCTGGTCTCAGAAAAATTTTATACTGCGAATAGACTACAATCTATAGACAACTTCATTTTTTGCTTCATTATATTCTTATTGAAATGATTAACTGATCTTCTTATCAAAATATCTAAATTATCAGTCTAGTTCACTCAAAACGAGTTGCTGAAAAGTGTCTATTAATGACAAATTCTTACATCCTAGACTTTGTCTATTTGCAGCTGTATGACTTGGAAGACCACATCCTCCCTTCACTATACCTCCCTCCTGCTTGCTCACAAATATCTCACTTCCGACTCTTCCTCTGAGGTTAAGATTGGTCCACATAATGTCATTTCATGCATCAGTGAGTGACAATGGACTTATTTCTGTTTCCTAACAGAGTATCTGCTTATGTTTTGGTGAATTCTTCACATGTATTAATGGTTTGCTTGACCAAGGTTAGCACAAAAATAAATAATATTTTCTTATTATAGCATAATAGACTTACTCATATTACTAAGATAAAGGGCAAGTGGATAGCTAGCAAGAAATACACATATTTTCCATTCTAATTCAACTTCTACTTATTTCCCTATGTTCAATGCAAAGTTTTGTTAGAATCTTATGAGGAGACCTAAAGTGCAGTTTTGAATGCTTATTGATATTCTACTAGCTTACGTAGTTAACTTTAAATTTGCATGTGCAGCTGAAAAGGAACACAGAACTTAACTGCTTTCACTTCCTCCTGTTAATACTAACAGTTTTCATTAAGTAGCAGTTTCAGGCCTCTTTACAAACTTTCACTAGATACAGCAAGGTTTGGTTAAGACGTAACATGGTAAGTGTTTAGGCACAGCACAGCATACAGGCTGAGCCATGAGAGCTTTGCAGCTGGAAAGGTTAGGTTTGATCCACTGAAGTAAAGACTGAAACATTAAGAAATTCAGCTATGACCTAACAACATTTCTATCGTTCTGATTTTTAAAACGTCTTTATTGGTACATTATGAATACACATCATCACATTCAACATTGAAAGTTTGTACCAGAATAAGACACAACTTGATTCTTATTTTTTCCCTATCCCTCCTTCCCTGCAACTCCCAATCCCCTATATGCATAATCTTTATTTCCTTTTTAATTTATTATTATCACATTCATTTTCCCCTCATTATTTCCACCAACACGCTCTTCTCTTTTAAATATTTTACAATATCCACTATACATACTATAACTCATTTATAACTTCATTTTCTCATACCAGAGAAAAGATATGATATTTACACATCTGTGACCTATTTATTTCGCCTATGAGTAGGTCTTCAGGGTACATCTACTGGAGTATGAATGACTCAATCTTACCATTTTTAATGGTAGAATAATACTCCATTCTATAAAAGAACCACATCTTCTTTATCCAGTCTCCAGTTGATGGACATTTGGGTTGTTTCCTAGATTTAGCAATCAGAAACTGAGCTGCTATAAACATGGGTGCACATATGTCACTATGATATGAATCTTTTAATTCCTTTGTGTATATATACATAGCAGAGCGATGGCTGGGTGAAATGGAACCTCCAATGTAGCTTTTTAGGAATCTCCATATTGATTTCCACAACATCATTGGTCATTCAAGAGATGCAGATGAAAACAACACTGAGATTTCATCTCACTCCACAAAGAATGGCTGCTATTTCAGAATTAGCCAGCAACAAATGTTGGTGAGGCTGTGGAGAAAAAGGAACCCTTCTCCACTGTTGGTGGGAATTTAGGGTCTATCGTTCTGATTTTATACCTTTCCTAACCCCGCGGGGGCTGGTTCTCTTCCATCATTGAAGTGGTTGGGAAACGCACCGCTCAGCACCACGGACAGCTACCGTGCCTGCCTGTGTCTGCTGATCATCTTCTTGCTATAAAGCAGGGTCCCCAGGAATAACTGGTGACACAGTGTGAACCTGCAAGTATCTTTTATCTTTTGCTGATATTACAATTAGGTTTCAAGTGCTGAAGATATTCTTTCATTTATAAATCCCAATGTCTTTCTCAATTTCTCACTTGCCAATCTTTCCTGTGCTATTTACCAAGCTGTATATGTATATTACATTATGTATATTACATGTATACACACACATAATTATAATTCTTTAAAACACTCCTTTTCTGCTGCTTTTGTTCTGACTATGGGGCATATTTCACAAGTGGCACTGAATATTAAGTAAAGTGACAAGTGAGTACTGAGCAACAGCACCTGGCACACTTCAAAATCTTATTAACATCAGGAACTTAGGATCAAGACCGGGTTGTTGATTTGCTTCTGCTGTTATTAGTCTTTTTTATTCATTCACTGCATTTTAACTGATACACAAAGATGTAAAACTTATACATATGAATGGAGTAACGCGATGTTTGAGACACATTTATGTATAATGTTTAAATAAGGTTAAACCTTTAATCTCCACATTGATCATTTTTCTGGTGAAAACATTCAAAATCCCTCATTTAGACTGTATTTTTATCTGTAGTCACCCTGCTGCCCATGTCTGACATCAGCTAGTGCACTGACTGATACTTCTTTGCCCTCTTCTCCCTGTACACGCCCTAGCCCCTGGTTACTATGACATGTACTTCATGTTCTGGGTATGACCCGAGTCACCATCAGAGCTGGAGAGGGCCAGGCCACTCCCCAGCCCCCCAGCCCCAGGTAGACAGTGCAAATCCCTGAGGTCATGACATCCACATCAACCCTACAGCCAGGAAGCAGGTGTTGAACTAGACCATGACAGGTCCATGACCACAGAGACCTCCGCAGTCTCTGGCACGCACCCAGCCCATGCCACAGCTCATGGCGCTGCCCATGGCACACAGCTCTGCCCCACTCTATGCGTCTCTTCCCAGTTCCAGGCAGGCTGGGAGGTTTCATCTGTGAACATGCACCTGGGTGTGGGGGGAACCCTGGGGCGGGGCAGGCTGACACTGCCTGGGCTCACACCAGGTCTTGGCCTTGTGAACCTGCTTCGTTGTGTGGGGCGGGGTCGCTGTGACCATGTCCACTCAAAGCCTGATGGTGCTGCTGGGGCAGCCTCCACGCTCCCCTTTCCACTGTCACCAAGTCTCGCTGAGGTGGGCTCAGCACACGGCGCAGGAGGAAGCCCTGCACAGGCTTCTGCACTGCCTGGAGTCGGGCTCCTGTTTCTACTGAGGCCAGTTCAGGCTGGAGACAGCATCCCGTCAGCCGCCTGGGCAGTGCAGTGCCGGGGCCCAGGGTGGCAGCGCTCTGCCCAGCACTGGGTCCTGGTGGCTGAGCTGGTACTGGATTTCACACCTGAGCCCTGGACTTAAGGGCCTGTTCTCCAGGGAAGGGGGACTTTGTGCACCTGCCCTGCTGAGAGCTGCAGGAGGCTGAGACAGGCACTGTTCTCCATCCTGCCTTCTCCATGCAGCTGGTCTTCTCACCACAGCAAGCAGCCCTGTGGGGCCTGCTGAGCCCCCTCAGCTATGGGAAGGTGTTCGGACACTTATAACCATCCCCATAGAAAGTGTCTTGGGATCTTTGCTACCATTTTGGTCTGTCTCACTAATTTTTATATGTTAAAGTTAGTTCAGCCCCTAAAGGCTTAATTTCCTCTTCCTTAAAATGGAAACAGTAGTGAATGTTGTTTAATCTTCAAGATTTCTGCTTCAAACATGTTACTATTTTTTTTAAAATCACTGACATGTCATTCAGCCTAGTGGTCTGACCCAGCCAAGCCTGTGCCTGTCCAGAGGCCTCTGCATGTCACCTACTGCGCACGCTCAGGCCCGAGCCCTGTGTGCTTGACTGCAGGTGTGTGCAGTGAGGCACTCCTAAGGTGCATGCCAAAAGTGTGTGCTCAGCATTGTAAAGAAATGTAATGAGTTCAGGCATCATTAGAGGTCAGATTTAAGTCCTGCCCCGATCTCTCTGAACTCACCAGGTGACGAAGTTACCTCACTTCAGGGAGGGAAAAATGTGGGGTAGATTTTTCTATGTTGAAAGTCTATTAACTGAGTAAATGTGCTCATTTTTGTTTTCCTTGGTTCCCTGCTGTTCTTATCATCTCAAAAGGACCAATTAATGTTAGTCACTTTACTCTGTATTCATTATTAGTGCCAAAGAGATACAAGCGAGTATTAGCCAAAACATTTTTTGTCTCAAAGTTACGTAAGTGGCTCATAAGGGAACACACACACACACACACACACACACACACACACTTTCCAACACTTGCACAGGTTTTCACATTTGCTGTTTATATACCACATGCTGAAGAATGCAGTTTGAGCATGTTATGTAAGACTAATAAAATGAACTATTCCACGTCTCACTGACCTGAAATGGTAAAAGGAAGTGCTATGTCTATGAGTTCTTAATCCCTAGGTCTCAGTGCTCCAAAGGGAACAGGAGTCTGTTTAATGGGACCTTCAAATATGATTCTCAGATATAGCAAACACAAGACTCCGATGTCATTTGCCAGCCCTCTTTCAAGGTAGCCTCCAGCCAGTGATCACCAAGCCCTTACGCTGCTCCCCACCAACGTTCCAGAGTCACTGTACTTTTCCTTAAGGTGCTCTCTACATTGTACCATTTCAGTCAGTTAATTTTGTTTTTCTGATGAAAATGGATCTTTTCTTCTGGGTGTAGAGGCACACACCTTCAAGTCAAGCCCTCTGGGAAGCTGAGGCAGGAGAATCACATGCTGTCATGTAGCTGGGGCTATTTTGTGATGCAGCACCACAATGGACTCAGAAGCAAAAGGGATTGAGGCTGGACATGGGGTGTAGCATAAGGCCTGGGGCCAGCCCTCACACCCATCGATTAGCCAGACCCAGCGGAGAGGGTCTGCCTTTTCTGAAGCACTGAACGCGGCTCTTGCCTCTTCTATTTTAGTGCTAGTACATATGCTTTCTTGAAAAGAGATATGTATTCCATATTTAATAATATATGGTTTAGAATCCTTCAAAATTAGGAAATGTAACCATATGATATATTGTGGGAAATATTTTGACATACTGTAGAACATTTTTGAATCAATGCCTCTTATTTAAGTCCCTTCTTCCCTTTTCTCTCGGTTTCTGTCACTCTCCTCACCGTTCTCTTCAATTTCTGCAAATTTCCAACATCTCCGGTTTCTGCTGCGGGCGGTTCTGCTCTTCCTGATCTCGGGAAAGCGCATCGCTGGTGTTTCTCTCTCCCCTGCACTTGTGCGCATCCTGCCCCTCAGTGGGCATCTCCTTGTAAAGTGAAGTTTCCATCCATGCTCCACACAGAGGGGCCTGTGACCCGCCGAGGCGCACGCAGACTTGGCTCACGGCCTGAGCAACAAGCTCTTACACTTCGCGTGTGGCTCCGCTTAGACAATATCCTCCAGGGCAATTTGCATTCACAGCGATTCTCTCCAATTTGGATAGAGGATTTTGGGGACCAGAACTGTATTCGGGTGTTTCTCCAGCTCGGGACCCAGGCTTCTCCCCATGGGTGCTTACGGTGGTTAACAAAATTAGCACATAACAGGACAATGAGAGCGTTAGATTTTTGAGATGTTTTTAAATTTTAAAATTGAATAGAACAATTTTAATTGAACACATGCATCCGAAGCTCAGGGAACTGAACAGTTTCCCTTATTTGCTGCACTGCTATGTGTTGCAGTGCATAATAATTGTATTCACTTTGTGGAGCCGGTGCACACACAGCATGCTTCGTCACGTTTCCAACCCCTGCCCACCTCCCCGCTCCTCCTCCACATTCGCAATCATCTCATCTAATTTGCTCTTTGAGTTGAGTATTTGGGATCTCTCAAGTCTGCTAACCCAGTTTCTAACATTTTGGACATTTATATCAGCATTGCACGAGGAACATGATTCTCCTGGCAGATGCCGAATCTGTTGGGCTGGGCTGGACTGGCTCAAGCAGTAGGCTGCACCCAGCCTCACTCACGGTAGGCTGCACCCAGCCTCACTGACATGATTCGAGAGGTAACAGGAAACACATCGTTAAAGCAAAAGCCACACTGTAACCCTCAGAGGACAACCGCTCACTTCAAACACAACTACTTCATTTTCTTGACCTTTCCTCAAGCACTTCGGAAATCTTCTGTATCTTCAGTGGTGCTTCCAGGCCTGCCTCTGTGTTCCGAACTGATGAAAACTGTTCACCTTCCCTGGACATTCTGACTTGCAGGGAAGAGCCACAAGTTACACAGCAGCAGAGCTGGGGAGTACAGTGGGTGAGGACACATGGTAATGTTTTTCTAAGATAGAAATTGCCCCCAAATCTGATAGATTAGGACTGTTGAAAGAATTTAATGCATGTTTAAATTTAAACATTTTGTTACAGTAAGAGACATTGACATTAACCCTCTCAAAATACTATCCCCTCTTACTTTTTTTTTTTGAAATGTCTTTCACTGTAATAATTTTTCAAGGCTTAAACATTCAGTGTAATGTAGCTTTCAAAGCACCAAAAGGGGAGTTTGAAAGGCAACATTTGACATGAACATCAGATTGGTATGAAAATCAGTGTCACGAGTTTCCTATGATAACTCACCAAATAACACTGCAGAAATCACAATCACGCATCTCTAAGCAAACAGTAATGGAGTTAGGTCTAGATGAAGTGTTACCTCTTTATGCCAATGTCTAATAAATAATGAGATTATTAAAAAAAAGAAAGGAAACAAAGTTTATGTATATAGGGAGTGGGGGTGGTAGGGTGGGTAGGGCTATGGGAAAAAATGAGAATTAAGTTGTGTCATATACTGGTACAAATTCTCATTGTTGAGTGCAGTCATGATGTGTATATGTAATGTATCAATTAAATTTTTAATTAAAAAATAAATACAATTACTAATTGATATAATATGTGTGTGTGTGTGTGTGTGTGTGTGTGTGTGTATATCTTTTTACAGTCTGGATTTCCTCCACGAGGGCTGGGCACTGTCATTTCTATGGTGCTCACCATTCCTAACTGTGCCCCATGAACTCTAGTTAATGCTGCATGATGAGAGAGCCTTATCATGTGTCAGCAAGGCCAGTGGGAAGCTACTATTTTCAAACATGCAGTACTGAATTTTCTTTCAACTTGTAAGTGATTAACTTGTGGGCTTTCTTATGCACTAAAAATATTTTCTCCACAGTAATTTACATGTTTGAAAGAGTAAAGTAAATTTTGTCTTTATGTAATGTTACAATTCATTTAATGTTGACTCAGACTACATCAGACTTTGCTGCTAAAGAGAGAACAAACCATAAAATATATTCCAGAATTAAGCATTGATTAGCAAAAAGAAAAGTGAAACATATAGATTAGAATGTCAGATACTGAAGTTCTTTGTTGTTTCATTATTGTTGATAGCAGTAAATAGTATAAGTCTCAAGTTCACCAGAAAGAATGTCAAACAATTTGTCAAGTTCAGTTTGGCTAAAATGAGTTTTACTGCTGATGCAATCCACTTACTAATTCAGCTGCTCTTTCTCTACTGCTGTTGCATAAATTCTCAGCGATACACTGCAACGCACATTTTAATGTGCTGGCCATCGGGGTGAACAGCAGTCGCCAGGTATTCATTAAAGTTCTGTTAGAGTTAGATGGCTTACTGTCGTCAGATTTCCCAGGAGTCATTGTTCAGGTTCTGATTTAAAGTGAAGGCAGAAGAAGCCACGTTTCATGAGAGCACTGCAAGTCTTTTACCCTTGTTTACTTCATAATTATGATTTTTGAAGAGGCCCATCCATCAAGTGAGGAATTACCTGACATGATTTTTTTGGGCTCTAAATGTATTCAGTGGTTTTAAAAACTCGGTCATCATTCTTGTAATCAGTGAGAACGCACAATTTTTCTTTTCACACCAAGGACCAACAACCAGACAGTTCAAGGCTCGGTAAATGTTTTATACACTTTTTTTATGATGAGCAAAAATGAATAGACTGACTTTAAATAAAGGGAAATGTTTTCCAAATAAGTATTGCAAAAATGAGAACTGAGCTTTCTCTCTGTCACAGATTATTAAGCCAAAGGACTCTGGGAACATTCTTAAATCTTTCAATTTAGAAAGGTGACTGAAAGATCTAAATTACTAAAAACCCAAATCCCGGTGTTTTACAGAAGTGAAACTCAGATCCAGGTCTGTTCTCACAGCAGCGCTGAGAGCTTCAGCTCCGCCCTCCTGGCCGCTGCAGGCACCGGCAGCTGCTGAGGCCAGTGTGAATCGGCTACACGCTTCCAAGCTGTTATCTACAGTCAGGATTTTGGACTGATTTAATTTTTTAATTGGGAGGAAACTTTCAGCTCTTAATGTCAAATCAAAAGTCTGCCCCAGATCGCATTTTAAAACTAGTGAGTGGGTCCGTTCACCTGCAGGAGGCGCGGGGGCCGAGGCGAGCCTGGGCTCCTCCCCCAGCCCCGCTCCCACGCCCGGAAACTCACTCTCAGTAACGGCGTTCACTCGCAGATTTCCTCCACCAGTGGCAACTGGAGCTCCACTTTGTAATTTTCATTCAGTGAAAATATACTTTCCCAGAAGAATCTAGCTAGCCGCTTTTCCCACTTCACAGACCTAGCTGCTCATTCCTGAACTTCTAAGGGTGGAGAGAGAGGAGGTGCTATTTTTTTAGTCTTCTGTAGCCAGTGGGAAGTGAACATCCAGGATGTGAGTGTCCCCCCAGGCCCCCAGCTGTGCCAGAGAATGCACTCCAGGACCCAGTGCGCAGCTGCAACGGCCTGTGGTCCTTAGCGTGGACTTGCTTCCCTACAGCAGTGTATCTGCAGCACAGCTCAGCACAGACCAGAGGCGCAGAAAGAGGCTGACAATAACCTCTGAGAAAACTGAGCACTCAGTATACTACGGCCGAGCCTGGTGGCTCACACCTGTAATCCCAGCCCTTGGGAGGCAGAGGCAGGAGGATTGCTGTGAGTTGAAGGCTAGCCTGTGCTACATGGTGAGTTGAGGGCCAGCCTGCATGAAAATGAACTACAAAATGAGAAACATCTCAAAAAATTAAGAATTGGTTATTTTTGGAATTTCCCACCTAGTATTTTTTGGATCATAATTTACTAAAGATAGATGGAGTTTTAGAAATCAAAACTATGGACAAGGGGGCACTGCCATATTGCTGTATTGGCCGCCATGCAGGATTTTCTTCCAACTATTTTGCCTATGTGTGTGTAAATTAATTTTTAGGAGGACAGCACATCATTTCCCTAAATTTTACTATGCCGTTTTTTATCTATATGAATTGGGAAAGTTATTTAATTTCTTTATGGTGCAGTTTAGTCATCAAGTTGAGTGACATATTGGTCTCTCTCATACTAATTTATCAACACAGTAGAATGTTTTTCATATTTCAAGATCTGTAGTAAATGTTTATCAATGTAATGTAAAACTGTTTGTTGGGGTTGCTATTATTATTTTATTCTTAATAAGAAAAAACCGGAAGTGATGTTTTAGTACAAAGACTTAGAGGAAGCTCTCTTTTGGACAGAGATGTACAATGTGAACATTTTTATGGAGCACTGGATGATAGTTTGATGCATGTGTACAATGTGTAATAATCAAATCAAGCCAGAAAGTGCATCCAGCTTGTCAGATATTTCTGTGTTGGAAATTCTTCTATTCCTCATTTGTAGTTATTTTAAAATATACTACAGATCACGGGAATCAGCAGTCACCTACTGTGCTCCAGAGAACAGGGAGGGATTCCTCTCTGTGCTGGGTGCAGCTTCTCCGCCTCCTCTCCGCCCCTCGCCCTGCCCAGGCCTGGCCTCACTGTCGAGAGAAGTGAACTTTCTGGAGCCCGTGAATGAGCAAAAACTTCGCTGTCTGTCTTTCTGGTCTGGCTTATTTCACTGAAAAGAAAGACCCGCAGTTCTAGACATTTGCTGCAAATAAAATGATATCTTCGTCTGTCAATGCCATAGCTTTCCTTGTTTGTTCAGCCACCGCTGGCCCCTTTGGCTGATTCCAGATCTTGTCTGTTTTGAGAGAGATGCAGCAAAGGCAGACTCTGGAGATGGCCAGTTTGAAACTCCCCTCTCTGCCACACTGGCAGAGGCTAAAATGAGCCATGACGTGCATCTATACTGACTTTCTACAAGTATGACTTGAAAAGACTCTTGAAGGTCTTAAGCGATGCCACAGAATTTCCGCCATGATGGGGAGTATCGGTGTACGATGAGCATGTTTGCAGTCGATGCACCCTGCTGAACCTAAGGAACGCCACGAAGTTCTCACTTCCTTACCAAAGGTCATTGTCTCTGTCAAATTTTGGCGGCACACAGGCCTAGCAAGTGACAAAATGAGTTTATTCTGACCCAGTGAAATTATGGGCTTCTGCAAAAACTGTGCCTCCGCACAGTGAAAGACATGACTGTGGCAGGACCTGAATAAGTATCTCACTTGTAGGTACCAGGAAGTAGGATCTTGGTCTTTCAGTACTGAACCAAGTGTGCACAATTACAGAGAAAAAAGTTGTGAGCACTAATTCTGATTGGCACACTTCCTGGGGTTTAGAGAGATCTGGGCATTCCTAGAGTGGTTCCCATGTGAGTCTGGGTGGGTAGGAGGTAGGGTCTGGTGGTGGACGGACGGGACCCCTCGTTCATACCTCTGAGCCCCATTTCCTGCCCTTCCAGGTCACAGCAGCTAAGCAGCTCTGTTCTGCTGCTCCCTCTGCCGCAAGATTTTGGCGCTGAAGCCCAACAACCATGCTCAAGATCTCCCCAAACCACGAACTACATAGAAACTGTCTTCCTTCAAGTCGCGGGCCTCTGGCACTGTGTCTCTGTGATGGAAAACCTGCATTATAATGAGAGTAGCAGCACCAGGATGGGGTCCAGTCTGATCATGTAGCATACAAGTACATGAAGCCGCGAGAAGAGTTTGGAACAATTTGGAAACGAGGGGTACAGAAGCCCGAGCATGTTGTAAAGAAAATCCTTTGGGTAGTGCTGTCACAGCTGAGAACACTGGAATGTTGATCAGTGCGTGGACAGCCGCATTTGGGCTTAGCGAGCTTAAACTGGGAATAAAGAATCACAGGGTTTGGATTGGAGGCCACAGGTGCTATATTGTGGCAGAAAATCTGCCTATGTATTGTGCTGTGACTGAGGTTTTTCAAGGGAATGAGAGTGAGGGTAACAGACTAATCTTGTAGAGGAGATTTCATGGCAGCCTAACATTCAGTTTGTGGGAGGCAGAAGGCAAAAGACAAATTTAAAAAAATTAAAGTTTGGACCTGAAAGAAAAATGTGTAAAGTTGCAGTCAGTGGAGGGGTGGCTGCTGGAAAGATAAAAGCCATTAAAAAGCAACTGCAGAAAGAATCAACAATTGGGATCTCATCTTATTAAGAAGCTTCTGCATAGCAAGAGAAACCAACAACAGGGTGAAAAGACAACCTACAGGTTGATAAAAAAATAAAATAAAATTACCAGCTTCTCCTCAGAGAAAGATCTACTATCAAGAATATATAAAGAACTTAAAAAAAGCCTCCTGAAATTTAAAGACCTTGTTCAAAAATGAGCATTTGAAATGCACAGATGAAGAAATAAAAGCAGTGAAGAAACATATGGAAAAATGTTCATTCGAGATATACAGATTAAAACAACACTGAGATTTCACCTCACTCCACAGAGAATGGCTTCTATCTTGAAATCAACCAACAACAAATGCTGGTGGGGCTGCAGGGAGAAAAGAGCGCTTCTCCACTGTGGATGGAAATGTAGACCGATGCAACCATTGTGGAGATCAGTGTGAAGGTCCCTCAGAAAACTAAGACTAGAGGTTCTATTTGACCTTGCTATTTCCCTTCTAGGTGTATACAAGAAAGAATTAAAAGATTCATATTACAGCAATAGACCTATGTGCACCCATGTTTGTAACAGCTAAATCTTGGAAATAGCCTAAATGCCCTTCCAATTGAGAATGGATAAAGAAGATGTGGTTTTTAAAAAATAATAAAATAGAGTATTACTCAGCCATAAAGAATGAGCAATTTGAGTCACTTATAGTTAAATGGATATAGCTTGAGGACATACTCATAAATGAAATAAATAGGACACAGATGTGTAAATACCATCTAGTTTCCCTTGTATGAGAATCTAAAGGTCTAAATAAGGTCCAGAATCTATGATTGATATTGTGAAATAAGAAGAAAATATTCAAAAGGGAAAGGGGTGGTAGGGTAAAATAAAGAAGAGAAAGAAAAAATTTGGAGGTAGAAAGGAAAAAATGGAAACAAAGCTTGTGTCTATTGGGGTGGAGAGGATTAAAGAAGGGTAGAGCAATGGGTTACAGTGAAATCAGGCTAAGTCATGTACAGATACCAATTTTCAACATTAAGTGTGATCATAATATATTTGTATGATGTACCAGTAAAATCTACTTTTAAAACAGTAAATCACAGCAGAAATAATGTGTAGCGAGTATGCTGAGGTTTCGACTTCTTTTCCTTGTGTCCACAGAGAACTAGTTTGGCTTTGGAATCAGGCTTTAAATATTCCATCCTTCCTGTGTAAGTGGACCTAAAATTGGAAAAGTCAGTGGAGACTTTTAGGTTAATCTAAATGTTTGCTGGTACCCGGTCAATCTTCAGAAGTTACTTTCTGTTATTTAATCTATGTCTATACGATCTCATACTTTAACTTGCTGGTGTAGGTCACATTTTGTATCATGTCACAGAAAGATTTGGATGCTATAGCTGGAGAAATATGGTGGAAGAAAACTTGTTTCATAGAAAAACAGAACTGTGGAGAACTCAGCTGTTTTGTTCATTAATTTTCAGTGCTCGTATACCCGGTGCTACAAGAATGGTTATATTAAAAAACTAGTGACTTTGCAATCTAACAAAATATGTTCACTCTTTTTACTGAAATTTATATTACTGTACACATAGTATGGAGATATATCTCCTTACTTTATAATGCTAACTGCTAAATATATTAAACTATAATTAAGGACTTTTCAAATTCAGATTTACAAAACCAGTATCTACTGGACAAATAACTAAATGTTTTTTTTGTACAGACATATGTTTTTCCATATGTCTGTTTATGTGTGTGTTCCATGAACATATAAATAATATAATATTTGTAAAATGTAAGTAAAGATGTATAATTTATTTAACATAGAAGAAATAATTTCTCATGTTGTAAATGTTAAAATCTATGGGAAAAATTCCAATACAAAATCTATTTGCTTTTTTAAAAAATCATTTATTTATATCTTGTTTCTTCTAACATTTTTTTTTCTTTCTTGAGCTTACTGGCATATTTTAGGTATACATTGCGATCGCATACATTATTGAGAATTTGTACCTGTACATGATATATTTTGATTCTCATTTTCCCATTCCCCTGCCCTCCCTATCACCCTTACTCCTACTTTAAATACACTGAATATGATTACTTAATATTCTGGAGTGTTTTAAAAATTGCTCAGTAAAGAGGTATGATAATGAATCAATATGAAGATTGTTTTCTCTCAGAATTTTCAAGACTTAGCTTCTAACCTCAGAGACTTTTTCCTGATTACATACCCTGTGGCTTCTCAGAAACCTTGTTCTGTCTGGATTCATGGCTAATCCAAATGAAGATCATAAAGACAGTGCCTCTGCCCGCAAGGGCAATCTGAGCAGGCAGACTTCTAGCAGAACAACATCAAAACTAATGTGTTTTTGATAATTCGATGAGTTGTCAGAACATTTGTTCATTCACGTAACTTTATGAATGAAAGTGCATGGAGGTACCCTCCCTCCCTGTGAGGGTAGCGGTCCAGGGTGCCAGCGGCCTTGCTGTGGCACAGAAGCCTGCTGGAAAAGTGCTCAGATTGGTGCCAGGAGCACCAAGGGAGATGTGGTGCTTAACTCAGAAGTCCTGCCTTACAAGCTAGAGAACAACAAGACAAATGGAATCGAGATATGAGACTTGGTGGTGCACACCTGTGATCTCCCCACGTAGGAGGCTGAAGCAGGAGGACTGCTACAAGTTTGAGGCCGGCCTGGGTTACATACTGAATTGAAGCCAGCCTAAACTCTAGAGTAAGACCCTGTCTCAAAACCAAAACCAAAACCAAACCAACCAACCAACCAACAAACCCATAACAGAAACCAGGTGCAGTGTTACATACCTGTAATCTCAGCACTCTGGGAGGCTGAGGCAGGAGGATCCAAGTTGAAGGTAGCCTAAGCACCCTCACAACTTAGTGAGACTCTGTCTCAAAATACAATATGAAAAGGGTTGATGATAAATTGGGGGTGTGACTCAGTGAAAAGGCGCTGGGTTAAATATCCATGCTCCACCCCGACCAGGCCCCAGACCTATTCAGTGTTGGAGAAAAGAACTGTAAGACATGGATGCTGGGATTTGGACGGTGGCCCAGAGGAGCCCTGGGTCTGTGTACTCCTCCATCAGCGGTGAGCAGCGGAGGAGTCGGGCCTCAACTGGGAAAAGAGACTGAGTTGTCCTTTTCCATTTTCTGAGGAGCTGTATATTGGGGTGGGGGAGGAGAAAAAGAAGAGGAGGCCAGGGGCGCCTGAACAACGATCCAGCGCGCTGACGCTGAAAAGAGCGGGCCAAAGTATCACAGGCCTGCCATGTCTGGAACTGATACTGTGGACATTTAAAGATTTCTCCCACATAAATCATTTTTCCTGAGTGACCTAATTATTGCAAAAATGTCACAGTGATTGGAAGACAGAAGGTAACACCTAGCTGCCTAATTTTATACCACAAATCAATATTTTATAAGCGCTGAATGCAGTTTTTCTCATGAATAACAAAGGCGAATTCCTCTAACCAGCAGCACAGATATTTGGGCTTTTGTCTGCCTTGTGATTAATGAGAACACAAACCTCTGCTGTGTGGTGTGTGTATATTTCCAGCGTTCCAACCAAGGCACGAATGCTTCGAGTCATAAGATTACAAGGAATATTAATACAAGGCCTTTAAAAAATTCAATGCAGTGCAATGAAGCATGTAGAATTACTAGAAATGAAGTCACTAGACAGATGAAAGATTTATAAATATTAGAAAAGCAACAGTACTCTTTAGATTTTTTCAGAATATTAATGACTAAAGTGTTGAGAACTGAGATTAGCATTAAGACTAGAAATGCACTCGAACAGTGGTAGTTAGGAGAATACAAATGCATTTAAGAACTTCTGTATAGAGCATGTATTTTATTATGTACAAAGCTTCGCTTTCTTAAAATGAAACATAACAAAGCAACATAGAACTCTCCAAATAACTATTGATGAGTCTAAAAAAAACTATCCTGGAAAAGAATCATTAAAATATCTAAAGCGAACATTTACTTAACCAAAATTAGATTTGTTGAGATTATGATCTCCTTGACTATAAGACAAAACATGAGTCTAATAGATATTTTCAATTTTTTTGATATAATATGCTAGCCTCCAAGAGATAATGAAAAGAGTTTTATGTTTATTTATAGTTTATTTAAATCACATCTAACAGCAAATATTGACTGATTTAAATAGTTACAAGCTGACTTCACATTTCACAGATGACTTAATGATCATAAATTGTCTCTCTCTTTATGGATGAGGAAGCTAATTTATCGAGAACCTAGTGCCTGATACAACACATCTAGCGTTTTGAAGACACAATTTATAACCAGAGCAGAACTCTAACACTACAACACACAAGTCTATGAAGATAAGTCTGTACTACAGACTTCTTGCACAAGTAAGCAAAAGGTAAGTGTTAGCACTTCCTGAGAGGGCCAGGAAGATAACTCAGTGTTGGAACGTTTGCTGGACGACTAGTCCTGAGTTTGATCCTCAGCACCAAAAAGGGAAAAACAAAAACCAGCATCACTAAACATACACCTGTGTGACACATGCTAGTCCGTTCCAGGTTCTCTGGCTGGCAGTGAAGCATAGAGGTAAGCCTTTCCCCGGCATGCATATGACCTGGGGTTTAATTCCCACACCTCCAAAAGTGCCAAGCATTTAAAACATCACAGGCTTGGAGTATGGAGAATCTTTATATTGTAGGAAAGAGCACTATATCCAAGAGAAAAGAAGCAATTCCAGAAACACGCTAACATCTTTTAAAAATGAATGCATCTGTGTATTACTTAAAATTTGTGTTATTCCTACATCAGAAATAAGAAGTTGGAGGATATGAAAGTTTGCTGTCACATGTTGGTGAACATTGTATAATGGTAGGACCAGTGTCCAAAGGTGGGATATTCAGAGTCTAAATCTAAAGGCCTCTGCTAAGAAAGTCAAATGCTCCATGAAGTTGTCTGAAACTTCATTTAAGAGCCTATTCCTGGTTGAATCTATGCTGCCATTTAGAATCCAGTACATACAAAGATGAGAATATTCCTTGGTTATTGATGGAGCCATCAAAGGCTCTCAGTGCCCACTTTTGTGTCTAGTTCCCTTTAGAACTGTCTAGAGCAAGACGCTATTGACTTGGGCAGTAAGTTTTGTTGACTTTTAGCTTCAGGAGCCTAGAACTGAATTACGACCAAACAAGAATCATCAAATGTCTGAAGTGTTGAGTGCTGGGTACATGTGCAGAGCAGCTGGCTCCTCCCAAGGGGTGAGTGCAGAGATCTACGTGAGGACGCGGAGGCGAAGGTGGGTGGAAACTGGCAGGCTCTTAGCAGATGACAGCCATGGAGAAGTGGCACAGAGAAGGCACAGATGTCAGTGCTGCTGGCTCGGGGCAGACAGCGTGAGAGGACAAGCTAAGGGTGGGGGGAGGGATCAAGCTTTCTCTGTGTCGCTTCCTCTGAAGCAATTCTAGGGGCCAAAGATGCAAAACTGCATGGGAAGAATATAATCTACTCTGGATCATTATCACAGAACAAAGACACTGGAAGGATGCTTAGAAAATACCAGTAAGGGCCGGGGAGTTAGCTCAGTGGTTCCGGTGCCTGTCTTGCAAGCGCAAGGGCCCGGGTTCGATTCCCCGGTAACCACATAACAATACTGGGTGTGGAGACCCACACCCAGCAGCAACCAGTACCACATACCACAATGCCGGGCGTGGTGGCTCACGCCTCTCATCCCAGCACTCGGGAGGCAGAGGCAGGAGGATTGTGATGTGAGTTTGAGGCTGAGCTCAGGGCCAGCCTGAACCACAAAGCGAGACCCTGTCTCAAAAAACCTAAAAAAAAAAAAAAAAAAGAAAAAGAAAATACCAGTAAGCCCTGATTGGACCCGTGGAGAATTCTTAACTGGAAATTCCCATTAGTGTGAATTAAGGCCAGGTTAACTCATCTGTACCTACACAGGGCTACCTGGAGCACTGAGGATAAAAAAATGAGAGGTCTCTGTTTCCCCTTCTGTTTTATATGCTTCTTTTTTATTTAGAAACCCTCACTTACTCAATATTAAACAGCTGATACGGCAGCAGACCACAGCAGGTATGGCTCTAAAGATGGAGCAGAAAGCATGAAAAGGAATAGAAAAAGCCAGACAGCAGAGCTGCAATTCATAATAATTAAATGTAAGAAATAGTCCAGAGGGACTTCCCTGAAGCCCAGAAAAAAGGAAAATCTGCTCACAGCTAGGAAAGGGAGGCAGCATTATAAATAAGGCCAAGCACAAGGCAAACTGTTGACTCAATTGCAAGAAAATAAGCCAAAAGTAGAAGGAAAAACTCACTTTCTGGCAGAAATATAGAAAATTTGGCTAAGTAGAGCAGTGCCCAGTAAAAAGAAGCACTGTGTTATTAAGCTCTTGGTTTGCAGATCAGACTTCAGATCTTTCTAACCTCGTGGACTCTTCCCATATCAATAAGCCTCCTCCATCACCCCAAATCTTCTGCTTCCCTTTGTCAAGTTACTTATGAGAGCAGATCATCCTTTGTGCTGTGTTTTATCTTCACTGAATTAGGTATCACCACCCAAACCAGACTCCACTTTACAGCAGGGAACACACACGTCCTCTCCACACAAGTTTCGTGTTTCTTCTCAGTATCTGCCAAGAAACACTGGGCTAAGCCAGTGTTTCCTTCTCTCCAGAGTCATCCTCACAACACACAGGGCTGCCGGGACCACGCACTCAGGGTCCGCAGCCGCTGGAGGTCCGCTGGCCCTCGGCGAGTGCACTGCTGCAGCTTGCTTTGCAAAGAGGGGTGGTCGAAAAAACTTCTTTCAGAACACAGTGGTGTGACTTCTTATCCCACAGTCCAGAGGAACAGGAGCAGTGACTCCTGCGTGCTCCACGGAGACACATTTCTGCCCACACTCTCCCCACTGTCCCAGCGAAGGAAAGCGCTTCTCCTGGTTTCTTGGTGCCGATTTCTCTGCCTATCTTTCCTCAAATCACTTTCCACAGAGCAATGAAAATTATTTATTTAATGCGATTTGCTCATGGCACTCAACCTGATTTAAAGTTTCATGAGTTTATTATTTTCTATAGAGTTCGAGTACTTGAGATCTACAGCCTGAGACTTTCACTACCTGGTCTTCCTGACAGGTCTTTCCTATCCTCCCAGGCAAACGCATTGCTTCCCAGAATGTATTTATCTTTCCTGTATCATGTGCCACGATGCTGGGCTCCTCTCTGCTTTTAGTTTCTTCATTCTAGTATAAATTCATCTAATCTGCTCCTCCCACATGGGATCAAAGCCACATACAGTACATTAGTATTACGTCAGTGAATGAGAGAAGCAAGAAGTGGAGGAATAAGACTGTTCATGACTGGTTTGTTCCTGCGCAGCCTTTGCTCTCAGAGTTCCTAGTTCTGTCCGACATGACGAATTCTAAAGAGCAATACTCTCAGAATTGCAATATATGACCTCAAACCTTGGTTCTGTTGCTCACCTCATGAATGTTATATTTTTAGATTTTTCTGGCTTTCTTTGCCAACCAAAATGACTACTTTTATTACAGAAGAGTTCTAAATGTAAAATGTGCTCAGTGTTTGCAGAATCTCTTGATAATTTAAATATGACAATCTCTATGATAAAAGCATTGATTATCTTGTTACTGCTTAAAAATTGGTCAAAGCTGATACAATTTATGTAGCACAGTCATAAATCACTGTCACCGTAGCCTAGGATAAGTACTTGGCCTACTTATCTGGATACCCTGAGAGCAAGTTTATTTCTAATACTGAGATAATAAGCAGCAGATGGCTCAGGAATTCTGCCCATTTTGGGCCGGGCCGAGGAGGCCATGTGTGATGAGATATAGCGCAGGGATGTGACTAGTCTGGGGAACATCTCAGAAATGTCTGAGGTCCTTCGTCTGTGCTGGCTGTTGTGCTTGACTTGCCAGCACGCGTGCTTCAACCTGTGTGGCGATCTCACCTGGAACGGGAGAGCTAGACATCATTTAACTACTTGTGCTTCAATAGCAAGAAAAACTGTCTTGAATTATAACAAAGAATAAAATAATGAAAAAGGAGTGGAATGCAAGTCAAAGGGATATTTCAATCAGAAGATCATGTAAATTACATACCACCAAGATTAAAAAAAAAGTCAAGGGAAGTTAAATGAACAAGGAACCTGCTAAGCTTGGTGGCTGTTGGCTTCTTCTTGTTTATATAACCATATAATGGCTTTTGATGAGTCAAGTCGAGTTGTACGATTGGAATGGGCCATGGAGATAATATAAATGCAGTCAGATGTTAAAGTTTTTCTTTCTAATCCATTAGTTATGGTTATTTGTCTATTTCTTTTATATGCCATGAATCATTAATGACCTTTAATTTTCATTAATAAACAATTCCAATTGAGTCTTCCATTTTAATGAACTTAAAATTGTACTAGAAAATTTAATAATATCAGTGTTGAGTCTTGGACAATATTAGATATTTATTTTCCTTTTGGTCACTATTTTTGAAAATATATCAGCTGGTAAAATATATGTACATATAATTTTTTTCAGAAGTTACACTTCCTATTAAGATTTTCCCCTCTGGAAGTAACTTTCATTATTTAATAATAATTCACTCACACAATTTATTCAGTATTCATTTTAATCAAGACTCTGAGAAACACAGGGTGAATAAAATATGTGTTCTCATCAGTAAGGGGTCCAAACCCAGGAAAACATATTATATATTATTTAAGTGAAGACTGAATTTATGATTAATTATTTGCTTTCTTAACATGATGTAGGGTACATTTTAAAAATTGTGAAATAGGATATTTCATATCCTATATGAATATTCATATGAATATATATGGATTATATATATTCTTATATATATTCCATATATATATATAAAATGATTACACTCAACATTGACAATTTGTGTCAGTATATGACATGACCTGATTCTCCTTTACTGAACACTTAGTAAGAATTTTTTCATAGCATTGAAAGTAACATGGGAACATTATTTCTTTGACTTAAAAATTAGAACTGGTTTATAACTAAAGAGTCATGAAAATATCAAAAACCTCCACACTCATTTCTCTCCTCTCAGTGACCTGCACATGAGTAAAAGGTTTGCCCTGCATGTTGCCGAGTCAGTAACTCTTTCTTTTTAAAACACAGAGGCCTTATTTGATTCTCTTTCCTCAACCCAGGATCCATGAACATCTGTGTGTTGCCTTTGTTTTGTCTTTTTATTGCATTGCCTTATTTTATCTTAAGCTGATGCTAAGATAGAAGATAGGTTTCTCTTAAGCTGATTCTAGAGAGAGAAGAGGTTTCTCCTTTAAAAGTTTCTCCATTTTATGATTGACTGTGTTTCTTCTTTTGCCATTATTCTATGAGAAATCATTTGAAAAGCATTCTGGATATCAGATATCTGTTTTTGCCATTTTCAGAGGAACTGAAATGTTCAATATTGTAAGCTTCCACAAAATTCGCCATGTTTTTAGGTATTTGTGATTATTAAGTATCTTCTTTTAAGATTTTACTACCCGAGTTTTAGTTTCAAATATTTAGTGAGTTACCATAGTAACAAGTGGGTTTTTTTTAGGTTTGATTCTGTTTTCTAACATAAAGCTGTCCACATAAATTAGTAATTTTCTTTTTTTTTTAATTATCTTTATTGGTACATTAAATATACACATCATGATTGCACTCCATAATGGGGATTTGTACCAGTATAAGACACAACTTAATTCTCATTTTTTCCCATAGCCCCACCCGCCCTACCACCCCCCCATATATATAAAATTTGTTTCCTTACTTTTTTGTAAATTAGTAATTTTCTAGTTGTTGTATATCCTAAAGCATGTAAAATGTGTGAGAGAAATCATTAATCATGCTGCAGGTCTTCACTGTTCCCAGCAGACACAAATGTGCACGTTGTGTGCACGAGCACTGTGCTCCCACTGGTGCCACGCGTCCTGACCCAGGCGCCGTGCACGAGCACTGTGCTCCCACTGGTGCCACGCGTCCTGACCCAGGCGCCGTGCACGACCACTGTGCTCCCACTGGTGCCACGCGTCCTGACCCAGGCGCCGTGCACGACCACTGTGCTCCCACTGGTGCCACGCGTCCTGACCGAGGCGCCGTGCACGAGCACTGTGCTCCCACTGGTGCCACGCGTCCTGACCAAGGCGCTTTACACTCAGGACCCGGCGCCATTCACAGAACCCTATGTCACAGGTGCACTCTCACAGACCCCCTGACAGGACTGGACAATTTCTGCCCCTGGGGGTCTCACACTTCATTTAGGAGGAACAATATAGAAGAAGTTGTCTCACTTGCCCACGCTGAAAAATAAAATGCATTAAACTTTATTTCTGTGATGTAGAAAATCTGAGAAGGCTGAGGCCTGCTGTAGGTGCAAAGGCTTCTGGCTGTGATCACATGGTTCAGTCAGATCCAAGGTTACTTCAGGGCAATAAGGAGGCAATTGATAAAAGTGCAATGAGCAAAGTGTGAAGCTAAAGGTGAAACAGGAGAAAGCATCAAGTCAGGAGAGCTACAGCAGGAGGAGTTGTGCTGAAACCAGGCGCAGAGCGGACAGTGCATGAGGAAGTCTCAAGAGGAAAGTGGCACACAGGGAGCCGTGCCGTTCACCAGGCAGCTGATAACAACCTGTCTCGCAGTTGGAAGTGAATGCTGGAGCGACTGAAGAGGGTGTTTTGTTTGTCTTTTTCAGAAATAATGAATCTCCATAATTGATTGGACAAGACAAGGAATGAAGAGAAATGAATCAAAACAACTTTTAATCTTTGAGGAAGAAAAGCAAGCGTGTGATGTCCGGGATGCACAGGGCCCTGGGCACACACAGGAGGCGCAGGGAAGCAGATGCATCAGGCTGGAGGGACAGTGAAAGGGAACCAAACGCGCGCACCTTCTTCAGACCCTCGCGCCTCTGTCCTGCTCTGTGGAAGGGTTTTTCTTTTCTTTTCAATCTCCTCTGACTTTCAAATAGGACATCATTCTCATTCTATGTTTTATCTTTCCTAAAGATAGTTATCTATAGCATTTTTAAATTAGATAATTCTCTAAATGATTTCATATATTTTACAGTTTGATTTTCACCACGTCCCATAAGATAGCTGCTACATCATTATTCTAATGAAGAAGGAAATGTACAGGAAATCAAAAAGCTTAAGACAGGGCGGGAAGCTGATAACCCGCGGAGATGACTGGACAGAGCAGCTCTAGTTCTTCCCTGCTGGCCGATGCTGCTTCCCCCCATCCCCAGCACTTCTGGGTAAGCATGTCCCAGCTGCCCCGCCTCTTTCCCTTCTTACATCTCCTTTGTTTAAAGGGAGCTCAGTCTCTCAGTCAGGTCCTCCTCCCCCTTCCCATGCTCTGCTCCCCGGGCTTCCGTCTTATCTCCTGAGCTGTGAACCCCTTACCGTTCGTTGAATCTCCTACTCTGTAAACCGACTGCAGTCCCCGTAACATTGAAAACTCTCTGTCTCAGTTACTTTTCTTGTGGCTGAGACAAAATACCCAACACTCAAAGTTAAGGGGGAGGTTGACTTAGTCACAGTTTGTGGAGGGGTCAGCCCACAGTCAGGCGCTCCAAGAAAGGGCAGCACACCAGACGGGAGCTAGGAGGGAAGTAGGTCATGTGGGCAGAAGGCAGCGAAGCATTCGCAGGACCTCAGAAGCTTCTGCTGCCCCTTTTATATTCCACCCACGCTTCCAGGATTAAGGGGGCGACAAACCAATCAGTGTACTGCTTTAGTGATTATACACCCTTAAGTCCAGTATCACATACTCTGGATCCAGCCACCTCTGACAAAGTCCTGTGACCCCAGGAGGTTTTGGGGGACGTCTAGACACGGGCCATAACTCCTTCCATAGCATATAAGTTTAAGTAAAAAAAAGATAAGCATAGAAGACACAATAATTCCCCATTGCAGGGTGGTATGTATATCCAACTTCATTTCTCAAAACTCTTTCACCAGATCTACACTCCAAGATCAGAGACACACAGACTTTCTTAATTGTGACATCCTGTTTTTTTTTTTTTTTTATTCTCGACATTGTCATAGACCAGCAAAGTTGAGTAAATACCTTTCCACGGTTGCCTAGAAAACTCAGTAGCTTTTGTGGTGTTAGAGTCAGCAGTGGTCGGGTTGGACTGTTTAGTTTTGCTCTGTAGATGGGTGTGCACCATTTGGAGGGGCTTCTGTGAGGGAGCAATAACACAACTCAGGGCAGAGAGGCTCCCACTCCGTTAGCACCTCTGACTTAACTACTGTGGTTTTAGGCAAACCACAAAAACATGTTCATGCCGTCCAGCTCTTGTTTGTGTGTTGGACTTTCAACACTCTGGTTTTGTTATGTAACCCTAATTGGTACCATGATAAATCTCAGCTACTGAGCAACATCAATTATGTGCTATTTGCTATAGTTTGATCAGCTGCTTAGGTTTTCTAAAGTGCTACACCCTTTGAGAAGTTGTGAATCACCAGGAATAATCACTTTGGTCGACTGGATGGCCAAGATGAATGTGGATATCATTTGGCCAGTAACATACTGTTTTTATAAAAAAAGAGTTTGAAAATAGAAGATATGCTGAGTCAGATAATTTTGGTGGTGGAAATAAATTTAATAAAATGATGCATATAAGTTAGTGGAAGTTAGCTAAACTCAATCATTTTCTCCCCCCCCCAAGAACATCATTTATTAGAGATAAAGTGTTTTCTTAATTTTTATGTAAATAGAGATAAAAGTAAATTGTCATTTAATGTCAGCAAATTTGTTTAGTTGCATTCTTTAGCCAATGGACTGATTCAGTTTTTGCTATGTTTATTTTTGTAACAAATGTTTATGACTAATGAAGATCTAGGTGAAGTAACTGCTTTTAACAGTTGCTGTGAGAAGCTAGATTGGCCAGAATGTGAAAGACTCAGTCTGTGTGGGGCTCAGGTGCACGTGGCCCACGACCAGGCTGGACTGTGGTTCTGGTCCTGGCTGCTTTGTGGTCTCTATGGTGAGTGAGTGCTGAGTGAATTACGCAGCAGGCTGCACTCCTGCAGACACAGACAGAAGAGCTGTGGAACCATGTCGTGGCCACCGCACTAATTATTTCAAAATCACAAATGGCAACGCTTGAATTGACAAATTATAAGAATATAAAACTACATGTATTTCAAAGACCCTATCATTTCGACACTTACCTTCTTTTTAATTTCAGATGATATACTTGTTATACATACTCTATAATGCTAGCAGAGCAAGAATTTTGAATTACATATTCCAAGTGGGTTTCTATTTGGATAAGATATGAATAACTGTTCTAGGTCTCTTTTTCAACAAAACTTTTGGAAATTTTTATTGATTTGAAGGATCAAAATTTTCCTTCTCTGGTGTTAATTAGCTGTGTGATCTTTGACAGGTTCCTGGGAACACAGATTTACCTTTGCTCTAGGTACAAGGAAACCTTCCTTATACAAATAGGAAGTGGTACTTAAGTTGACATTCGTGTACTTGGAAATATTTTTACAGCTCTATGCGTGGGCTAAGAATTTTTAGTAAAATGAATTTTTTTCCTTCCTAATGAGCTGCCTTGATTTTGAGAGTATTCATCACACATTGAAACAATGTGCATTTCTAAAGAGAGAAATCGTGTAGGTGTAACTCAATCCTTCAGTACCTTGGACTCTTCAGATATCTTCGCCATGCACCGGAGGACTGAGATGTTCAGTTTGAGCCTTGGCTTAATGTTGGTGGGTTGTTTTAGGAAAAGCATCTTTCTTCTTTGCAGGAATTTAGTGGGAGTACATAAACACGTTTAATTCAAAGGCAGTGAAGTACACTGCTGCTGCACAGTTAGAAGTGGATTTTCTGTGCTGGAGAGTCTGCTGGGAGAAATGGCATTGGAAAGCAACGTGACTGTGTCTGAATGATGGGGCTGAAGTGGCCACGGCCAGGTTCAGCCAGTGTTTCTGTTTGTTTTCATTACTGACCGCACAGCACTGATGATGCTAATTCTACAGCATTTCAAGTGCTTGCTCAGTGCCAAGATAGCAAGTGCACACTTGCTAACCGTACAGGCACAGTTTGTTTTCTGTAAGTAGACACGTCTCTCAGTATTTCTTGGATAATTAAAAATAAGACCCTCAAATTCATCTGCTCCATAGTAAATTGTGTGCTAATTTTAACACTGTATGAATTAATTTGATTGCTTGGAAATTTAGAAAAAAATAGTTATTAAGTGTATTAAGTGTACATTAAAGAATATTTGGAAATTGTGTATTATTAACATAAAAGGAACTGAATGCTAACTTTTAAAGACTACCAAGTTCTGTCTGGCTCTGACATTTCTCCCTGACTGATAAGGTGTATTATTTTCTTTTCTTTCTTTTTCTCTGGTACTGGGGATCAACCTCAGGACCTCATGGGGAGGCACACTGAGCTAAATCCTCAGCCCTAAGTGTATTATTCTCTAAGAAGAGAGTGAGTAGGATGATTACATGTTCATTTCTCTAACAAGTATTCACTCCCCATGAACTTGGGGAGCAAGCATCTATCTCATTTGACTTGTCATGTGCTGTGCTGATGAATACTGAAGTAAATTATGACATCTAAAATATTAAACTATAGCAACAATTATGATGGGCTTTAAAAAACCAAAAAATCTCATTTATTATATATCATGACAACTTCATATAATTATATATAATACAAACACAGGCACGTGTGTGTGCGTGTTTGTGCCCTTTTAGTAACTGAAAGTAAAACACAGTTCTGAGAATATTGTTATGGGAAAAAATTAAGATCTCGAAGGGGAAAAAGTTAATTTCTCTCAACCGAATGCTCCAGCTTGGAAAGAAGGACGAGGCTCTGGTGTCCAGAGCTACTGTCCTCATGCCCGGATAACAGAGTCTGGTAAAGTCAAGTCAGTACGGGCACTGATCACTGACAAGACCTCTGTAAGGGGAGAGCACAGGCGCAGGAACCTCAGGCGTGTGCGGAGCGACAGCAGTGAGCGACCTTTCCGTGCAGCGGGAGGAAGCCAAAGCCCAGGGCTCGACGCCCTGCTCGCGCCTGCCCTGCGCGTGGCCCCAAAAGCCTTGCTGCCATTGTCTAGGTGGCAGGATGGCTCCCGAAAGCACGCGATCTGATATGGGAACAGATTCACACTCGGCACCCATTTCCTCACTTTTAGAATAGTGGAAGTAGCGCATCACCTGTGAAGAGCAGGGAACTGATGAACGTTGGGCGCACACAGTAATGACGCGTGCTCTCATCGCCTTGACGATTCCCGGCTCTGCAGTAGCAAAACGCAGCCCTGCGGTGAGCCTGGACACAGGAGTGAGGGGCCAGCTGGAAAGTCGGAGAGAAAGGGTGGAACCGGGCAGCGTGGTATTTTGTAAAGGTTAACATTCAGTTCCTTCTTTGTTAATAATTCACAAATTTTCAAATATTCCTTTCTCTTTATCTATTGGTTTCTAAAAAGCAAATGCAGATTAAACTTTTATACTAAGGATTAATCAATTTCAGGCATTTTATTTCCTTGTTGTGGGTAATTGTGTTTTATCCTGTGCTGGGCTGACTCTGTAAAATTGCTACATTAATTAACTGATCTACCAAAAGTGCTTGAAATGATGAAAAATCCTTTTTGGTGAAACTAAAACAGCTTCAAATTGATCTCTGGTAGTTCAGCACCATATGAATTTGAAATAATTTCAGGAAGAACAGCAGGCAAAAATATTTTTACTGCACAGCAAAGAGCGGTTTATCATGGTACAGACCTGAGTGGTCTGAGCTCTTCTCTGCAGTGTGGGAAGCTCACACAGACCTGTGCTTCTGCCGGATGAGTGAAGTTCTGTTCTTTGCCCATGATAGCTTGAAATTTAACTCTTAGTGTGGGATAGCTGATATTATTTTATTTTGAGCTCAGAAAATGACATTTCACTTATTAAGAAAAAAACATAAATTCTACCCAAACTCAGATTTTTCTTTGTTAGATATTTTACTTTACTCAGTAGTCAACTTTAAAAAAATTTAGAAATTGAGCCAAGTTCTTCAGCTACCCATGAAAAGACTTGGCACTGAATCCTCTGAGCTGGCACAGGAGGCAGTTCAAAGGTGGAAGGCTCTGGGACATATTCTGTCAGGCTAAGGGAGCTGCGAAAGAAGTTCAGGTTGAATAATGATTTCCAAGTTCTACATTATAAAACTGTGGGGAAGAGCAGGGCTCTGATTGATGGTACCCACTCTGGCAGGAGGATGCTTCTTCAAAATATTTTTATTAAACTTTCTAGAACCACTTCTGTAGAACTGGAGTGTTTGTCATTATTAATGAGAGTTTCTCCAAAAGGCTTTTGATGAACGTACAGATAACTCCTCTATTTGGGCATTTGCAGTGGAGGGAACACAGTTGCCATTCTATCTCTTCCAGTAAGCACCCAAAGTGTCTACTAAACATTTTCCCCAGAGCGATATGGAAGGCACTAGAGATGTACTCCTACAGAAGCCAGGGAAGGGCTTTGGGTCTGAAACTTGAAGAGAGGAAGTTGTGGTTGGCGGTTGAGTTCCGTGACCT
Organism: Petromus typicus; assembly: GCA_004026965.1. Lineage (NCBI taxonomy): Eukaryota > Metazoa > Chordata > Mammalia > Rodentia > Petromuridae > Petromus > Petromus typicus. The sequence continues at coordinate 43,748 of PVIR01003975.1, read as the reverse complement.
GGTCAAGTTCTCTACTTAGGATTGGTCAGGTCTCTGCAAAGTTCTGTCATAAATCTTCATCACCTTCGCCCCAGCATGATCTCCATCCATGCTTCTATAATTGTAATCTCAGATTTTAGAGAAGACTGTATAAGATTAGGATATTTGAAAATCACTTTTACCTCTTTGAAAAACTCATGAAGCTCCTGTTATGGTGCTATTACCTCAGTGTAATGAGTTATCTCTCACTTTCTTTTGCTACAATTTACCATGAAGAAAAAAAAAATCTGTTCATTTACTTATCAAGGAAACATGGACAGACCACTGATCAGGTCAGCCAGCGTTTGTCGTGGGTGCGAGATACTCAGTGATGCTCTCTGAGAACATGCACTATGGAGACACACAGGGTCTGCGTGTGCTGTGGGAGCTGGGAGGCAAGTACCACCCTCTGGGGGCCTTGGAGCTACAGAAGGGGGGACACATGATGTGATGTGTCCTCCATCACTTTTTGTAGGCAGAAGCATGGGAATAGACACAAGTCTAGGGTTCAAAAGGCACTCAGTGGAGGTTGTCGAGGATTCGGGCACCGTGTGAGTCACTCTGGGCCAGGTGAATTCATGGCATCTAAAACCGAAGCAGGGAGAGGTCAGATTCATCTGATTATCTGATTAATTTTTTGGTAGAATAATTTATTTTTATCTTTGAAAATTCCTGTATTTCCAGGTCTTACCAAAAAAGTCACAGTGATTGAATTTATTTAGCTTGTTTTGAACTGACACTGTTTCTGTGAGGGGTGGAGATACAGAGTCAGTAAATCTGGGATGTACTTCGCCATTGATCCCCAGATGGACGTGGGCAGCCCTGGTCTTTCTTTTCCTTTCCATGGAGGTCAGGAAATTCAGGTCATGCTCCAGCTAGACACAGTCCTCTCTGCAGACACGTGCAGTTCTTCCTTACCTTGACTTACTTCTGCCTCAGTTTTAGGAACCCTTCTGCGACTTTTAACATGAGCCCCTTTTAATATGTTTTGCAGATACATCGGGTACAAATTAATTCATATTTATTTGAAGAAATTTCAGGTATTTAGTGAAATTCATGTGCTTAGGCGTCTTTGTGCATGTGGCCAGACCTGCACCAGGAGCCAGATTCGGGAAGACAAGGGCCTTGAAGTAGCCTCTGAGCCCCGGCTCCTCACCTCAAGGTGGAACAGTTACTTCTGAGAATTATTATGACAGCTCAAATCACAGTAATGTAGATTAAAATAGCTCAGTAAAGGATGCCCAGATCAAACTATTTAAACACCGATATAAATGGAGTATAGAAAGTTTGACCATGGGACATTAAACTTCATGAACTTGTTAGTAAACCTACTATAAAATTCATTATTTTCCTTGTGAGACATGCATTTTACCTCTCTTTACCTAGCAGCCATCTCTTGAAATCGACTGGGGGAAATTTAAAAATGTTTCCTGGACATTGGGTTTGATGATCAACTGTTTCCTACTGTGGCAGTATAGTCTCTCTGCCTTTTGTTCTGTTCAGTCTTATGCTGAGGGAGGCACACGGAGAGCCTTGTGGGTTGGAGGACATGACTTTTGATACTTACTTTGGAAAGCTTATCACTGTGTTACTTGAATAATAAAATCAAATAATTTACAAATCCTTCACAGCATTCTGATGCCAATGAGTAGTGCAAAGTTCCTCAATTTCCTGAGTTTTCATGATTTAAAATTGGGCTACCTAAACCATGATAAAAACTGCATGGTACTGGCAAAGTAACAGACCTGAGGACCAATGGAGTAGACTAGAAGATCCAGAAACTACTCCAGATACACTGAGCCACCTCATCTTTGACAAAGGAGCCAAATATCCTCAATGGAGGAAAGATAGCCTCTTTAACAAATGGTGCTGGAAAAACTGGGCTTTAACTTGCCAAAAACTAAAACTAGATCTAACTCTTTCACCATGTACCAAGCTAAAATCAAAGTGTATAAGAGACCTAAATATTAAAACAGACACTCTAAACCTGTTGCAAAACAGGTTAGGTAAAACTCTTGAAAACATTGGCTTAGGGAAAGACTTCATGAACAAAATTTCTATAGCACAGGAATTGGTGGAAGAAATCAACAAATGGGACCTCATTCTTTTAAAAAGCTTCTGCACAGCAAAGAAAACCACCAACAGAGCAAAAATTCAACCAACAATGTGGGAAAAAATCTTTACCAGCTCTTCCTCAGACAAAGGGTTACTATCTAGAATATATTAAGAGCTCAAAAAAAATCAGCCCACCCAAATTTAAAGACCCAATTCAAAAATGGGCATCTGAAATGAACAGATATTTTTCAGAGGAAGAAGTAAGAGCAGCTAAGAAGCATATGAAGAAATGCTTAACATCTTTAGTCATTTGAGAGATGCAGATGAAAACAACACTGAGATTTCATCTCACTCCACAAAGAATGGCTGCCATTTCAGATTCAGCCAACAGCAAATGTTGGCGAGGCTGCGGAGAAGAAGGAACCCTTCTCCACTGTTGGTGGGACTGCAGACTCGTACAACTCCTGTGGAGATCAGTTTGGAGATTCCTCAAAAAGCTAGGATTGGAGGTCCCATTTGATCCGGCCATTGCCCTGCTAGGTATATACACACAAGAATTAAAAGACTCATATCCAGTGACATACGTGCACTGAATGTTTATGTTTATAGCAGCTCAGTTTGTGATTTCTACATCTTGGAAACAATCTAAGTGTCCATCAACTGGAGACTGGATAAAAAAGCTGTGGTTCTTTTACAGAATGGAGTATTACTCTGCCATAAAAAATGATAAGTTTGAATCATTTATACTTAGACGGACATACCTTGAGGATATCCTCATAAGTGAAATAAATAGGGCACAGATAGGTACATATCGCATCTTTTCTCTGGTATGAGAAAATAAAAATGTAAACGAGTCCTAGAATTGTATGTTATCTATTGTGAAATAGAAAATTCTCAAAGTAAAATAGGGTGAAGGGAGAAAAATAATGATATTATAATAAAAAAACAAAGGAAACAAATTTTATGTATATGGGGGGGTGGTAGGGTGGGTAGGGCTATGGGAAAAAATGAGAACTAAGTTGTGTCATATACTGGTACAAATCCCCATTATGTAGTGCAATCATGATGCATATATGTAATGTACCAATAAAGATTTAAATAAAAAAATAAAACTGAGCTATTTAATAAATGTATCTATCATCATATTTCATGAAAGTGAAAAAGTACATGTAACTCATATTTTAATACTACCAAAATTTTTCTATCATAATTATTTCCCATTTTAATTACATTTCCAATGAATTCTATTAAATAATGTAACTTTTAATAATAGAAAGTTTTCATAATTATTGAAATAATTGGATTATTTTACTCAATTATATCATTTTCGACAACATAAGTGGAAATCTGTAATCTGCTATCTATTTTTTTCTCTTCACTGACAAAGTGAGTTCATAAAGCTGAAATTAACAGGGGAGATACAGTTTTGGCGATAGGATACTAACCATACTTAGCATCTTAGTACCAAACACAACATTGAAGCCACATGACTCATCAGCAGAGCCCTAAAGACCACGGGGTCACCTCACAACTGACATTCGCTGGGGAGCCCGTGAAGACTGAGCCAGGATTTTAAAACTGTTTACCCCTAATATTTTCCATTCAGCAACCCAGCTGTTAGGTAGACTTAGCCTTTCAGAGTGGTGATCTGGATCTTGAGACCCCTGCTCTGTGTCTAGATGCTTCTGCGAGAAGCCCATTTCATACAGCCCAGGTCTGGTAGGAGAACAGGTGCACTGACTGCTTTTTGTCAAATCTCCCAATCATTTGGATTTCATGCCATGAATTAACTGAAAAGCTCTAATAATAGCTGCATAGTGGAAAGATAAAATTGTTTTCTTCTCTATAAATGTCACGGTGGTTTAATAATACATTCACAGGATTGAATATTCACTCAGGAAAAATCTTGATGTGGAGTAGGAATATTTATTTTTTGTTTATTTTATGTTACTATAGGTAAAAAGTAAATTTTATGCTATCTGACTTCTAGAGCTAAAGTAATTCTTAATTATTACAGGCTTACAGGCCTGTATGAATTTAAATGCATTGGACCACTTCACCGTAACTTAAAATTTAATCAGTTTAAAAAATAATCACATGTAATCAAAAAATCTATTTAGTATTTTACTTTTCTCTAATTTATTTGCTGGCTCCTAAATATTGAGGGGGTCAATCATGTATGTCTTTTGCCATCTTTTAAAAACTGGTTAATACTGCAAAATAAAAAAAAAATATATCCAAGATATACTGGTTTCCTTGTAAACCATTCAGCACTATTGGAAGTCACAGTCCTGTCTCTGACTTCTCATCTTTAATTTGTGACATCCTGTTTCACTTGGAGGGTACAAGGAATATATAAGCGTTGACTGGAATCATAAAGGAATGGAGACCAGTCAGACAATATTCCTGATTGACTTGTTATCAGCTTGAAGGAACAAATACTAACGGGTGTGATGATAAGGTAGAGGAGATAGAATGCCTCATGACCCGGAGACTGGGGGAGGAGAGTCCTAGACTGTGGGCTTGAACCGGAGCAAGAGAAAGAAGTGGACATCCCACCTCACCCTGCATCTTCTCGGATCGCTCTCACAACACATCTCAACAGTCCACAACATCTGTGCCTCGTGGGCGGGGAAAGGAAGCTATTCCTTCAATATCGTACAAGTACGGTATTTGAATTTAATTACCCCACGTGTTTTGTCTTCTAACTTTAGAGTTTTAAATATCTCATTCCAGATAAATCTATGAGTCCTGAGCCCAGGGTGGGAATTAGCATCCGTAGTAGCACCCTTATTTCACTGAGGCCCCCACTGTCCTGAACACAGCAGGTTCAAGGCTAAACTCAGTGCTTACTCACCATTCATTGCATTAGTCCCTGAGACCTGAATACCAACATTCTTCAGGAGTTTGTAAAACCCCCCACTATTATTAAAATATTTCAATAGACACAACATGGCGAAATAACGTGGGCAATGAAAGTGATCATTTACCTCATTTCCCTAATGGACAGTAAAGTGTTCAAGATTTTGTAAATAGAAATACTATCAAATCATGTTGTTTGGAGACAAAGCCCATATTTTTATATCTCTGCTGCATGATCAAGGGAAAGCAATCATTTCACTACCTCAGGCATGTCCCGCTCTGACTTTTCTGTTGGTACACGGCAGGGAAGGTGCACCTACACACGACGCTGCCTCGTCTTTCTGTCCCGTTTCCTCCCCTCCTTATTGACAGGAGCTTTCTCCCCATTTTCCCTTGTATTCTCTTTTTTCTTGCCCCTTCTTTCCTTTCTCCCCCTCCTCCCTCATCCCCACCCATCTGAGTATTTTCTTCCCATTGCCCAATGTCTATTATACATTTGGGTTCTTACTGACATTTTTTGTTTCTCGCACTAGGGAAATAATGTGGTATTTAAACGTGTGTCTGATTTACTTCACTTAAGAGCATATGCCTAGTGAACTTCTGCTTACCTACTTGAATCTTATCCATATTCTCTCAGAATGGATAATGTTATGTAGTAGGGACTACCGTCACGTATGGCAGCTTTCTGGGAAATTCAAAGCAGGATGACAGTACATTTTGATTTTAATTATGCAACTGTAATACCTAATTTTTTAAATTGAAAGGACTTTATTTTCTGTACACATCATAACAACCAAAGACTAACTTTGGTGACTTTAAAATATTGACCTCTCAAGTCACGCTAGTATCAACAGTAGGAAGAAGATATTTTTATTCTTTTTTCATCTCTGAATTCAGAAGAAATCAGCCTTATAATTCTCCATATAGAAGCATATTAGTGTCTGGCTTCATAACACCAAGCTCCTTTTTTATAGACTTGTTCTGCTTTATCCAAAGCAATGCTGAGCTGATGCACGCGCACACAGCTTATGGTCAAGAGTGCCCCAAACAGAGCACCCGAGGCCAGAGATGTCGCCAAGTGGTACTGCGGCTAATTGGAAGCACAAGGGCCTCAGCTCTATCCCCGGTGCCTCAACACAAGAGACCCTTGTCAGTTGTGATCATGATGTGTATATATCCTTATGTGTGTATATCATGATGTGCATACAATGAGTTTATAAAAGCTCCTCATGGTTCTTTCAGCTCTCCTCGTCTCTGGTGCTGTAGTTTCCCTGTTAGCACTCGAGCCCGAGGGGGAGGTGTGGAGCCACCTCTGGTGACTGACCCAGCTTCGGCATCCACTTCCTGAGGTGAAATGTAGAAATAGCGCCCTGTGCTTGGTTGATGTGTGCACCTAACACGTGTTAACTTAAAAAGCTAAAGTTCACGGCGTGACGTCAGATGCCATTTTAATGCTTTATTCCCAGCTCACACCTTTCCCCCCTTTATTTTCCAGGCAAGACTCTGCTATGCTCACAAATCAGATCAAGGAAAATGATTTTCGGCGTCTTGTGGAGATGGAAGGCCTGGTGTTCAGACTAGTTCAGTCACTGCTCCCCGAGACCTTGGCCTGAGATGTGGCGGACTGCTCACTTCTTACTGTCTCAGGTTCCAGGTCCTCCCTGGGCTGCAGAACAAGAGCACTCCTCCCCACAGCTTCCAGCGCAACTTCTTGCTTGGAGATGTGTGTTCTTCATGGTGTGGCAACCAGCGAGACTGTAAGTCTTGCTTTCATGACTGTTGTTATGGAAACCAATGCCAGTTATTTCCAGAGGGACCGGTGTAGTTAGGAAAAATAGAGGATCCCATCCTGACAGCATTAAAATAATAATCGGTTCCAACTCTGCTGTGCACACAACTCACGGGTACCATACAGGATACAATAAGTGCCCTGCAGAGAGAGAATAGTTTGCAATTATGTGTATCAAGGGCTTTGAGGATTTCTGAGGACCAAGTTTCTATCGCACAAAATAATCATGAACAGATGGCTATTGTTCTGTTCTAGGATGGCAATAATTATGTATGTGATATTTATAATGTTGCTCAGAATTAAAATGAAAATAAATGCATAATCACTAACTTTTGTTAGTGCTACATTTGGAGCAGCATAAGAGAGAGGTTAGCCAAGTCCACGTTATTCTTTTCTTTCACACATCTTTTGAGTAAGTCCTTAATTTTCTATAAAGAATGGTAGGGTTTTTTTTTTTCAAATTTTATTCTTCCAGAAGTTGTAATACTTATTCAAATGTACACAGTAGAAAATTTATTCTAGTTCTATACATGTATTTGTTGTAATAATTTGGGACTGCTTTAAGAAAGACAAAACCAAATTCAATGATCTAGATAGACCAACAGGCGGAGGAATACCCTGCAATCGCTGAAGTAACCTGCCCCAGAATGAGGGAAGAAAGGATCAGAGCAAAAGATCCGAGCAGAGGGCAGAGCTGCCCGGACATGGGCTTCTGCAAATTCAAGGCAAGTGGGAGGAAAAACAGGCGAAGGACAGCGATGAACGTATGATAAGTCACAGTAAATAAAATAAGTGTGGACGAGAGGCTAGAGAAATGTAAGAACATTTTAAAAGATAAAGCATAAACATATAGAGATTTGCACAGAAAAAATGATACATTCAAAAGACAGGAGGCACAGACTGCTAAGATTCATAATGTCATACACATTAGAACACAAAAGTTTTTGGTTTTTAACATGTGAAATAATTTTAAGAGAAATAATGAACACACTTCTTTTTGTGTATTCCTAATTGTTGTAGTTGTATATTTTTAGACTAATTTGTTTCTTGAAAATACAGTCTGAAAAAGAAATGAAAGTACAGCTCTGAATACTGTATGACATGGTTTATGCTCAACTGAAAAAAGAAATGTAAGTAGAAATGACTCCACGTCCCTGCCTGGAATATTTTACTCTACTCATACATCTGCAGAAACACTTTGAGATAGTTTTACCATAAGGTGCTTATTAGTTTTAAACCTGATAGGCCATTTAATTTAATTACAATTATAAAAGAGCCAGTAGACATTTTTATGATTAGCAATATAAAATTCTTGAAAATATACATAATTGAATTGAAGTTGAGAAGCTATATGTGATATGCTGTCTTCATCTACAAAGATTTACAAACTGAGAAAACATTTAATATGGTGCTTTCTTTTCTTTATTAATGGAAAAAATGTTGCTGAGAATTGTAGCATTTACAACGTGTATGAGATAATGAATAGAAAATACAAATATGGTGTCACTGAGCCTGTCACATGATTAAGTGCCGGATAAATAACGAGCTCTCCCTGGATGGTACTGAAGGATAGCCCACGGTGGTCAGGACATTTCTGGTGGTCAGGGGTGTCCGAAGTCCCCAGGGCTGGAGAACTTTGTGGGATAGCTGAGGGAATTAGCACAGGTGCTGGCTGCATTAGGGGGAACACATCCAGTCAGGGCTACTAATCACCAGCATAACATATTTGGTGCACTGGAAGATTGAGAATTTTGACTAATAGGAAGTAAAATGATCGTAACCTATAGTTTTAAAATCTTATAAAAACTTAAAGCACAGCAAAATCTATGGAGACCTTCAGTTGTAGAGGACAAATGTTAAGGCCTTAGAACAGAAGGGTATAATTACCACTGCTGTACAGGTGCTGTAGAAAAATAGAAGGTGTGTCTTACAGGAAACTATAGGACAAAGGAACTGGAAGCAGCAAGACCCGGGTGTGGGGAGGGAAAGGTCACAGCAGCAGTGACGCCTTTTTATATCTTTGATGGAGTCATTGCCTTCTGAACTTGTATTGCACTGCTTTTGTGACTAGTGCAGTGTCTGTCCCATGATGGTACAGCTCATAATTCAAGCTCTCTATCCATAGTGATTTCCTCTCTAGATGGTTCATTATTCATAATCATGCTCCATGTACCTACTCCAGGTAAATCTCACTTCAATATATAAATTCAAGTGTATGAAAAATCCAAGATGTCAGAAGAAAGAAAATATTAGAGATATTAGCGGCATGTGTGTGTGAAATGCCGAACCAGCTGTTTAAGAAGTGTGGAGGAGATGGCAGCAGACACATAGAAAGTGGGCAGATGGCACGACTCAGACTATCTTTAAGGACTTTTAAAACCCACCCATCGCAGCGTGGCCTGTGGCTCGCCCTGGCTCCTGAATGCTGCTGTCCAAGACTGAGTTTCCGGGGAACTCGGCACAGGCAGGAGAACACAGTGACCGCGGTGTGTGGCGGGGCGGGCGCTGGGCGCCCACGTTCCCATTGTCCTGTGAACATTTGCCTTTTTCTGGCCTCTAGCAGAGCGGATTTTACAGAAATCCCGCTGTGACCAGAGCTCTGGGGGAATGCTGACCGCGTCAGAGTGGGCAGAAGCCTGCCCAGTGGAGGATCATGACATTCAAGGGGACCACAGGGAGGGGGAAGAGGAGACTCAGAATCGAGAATGTCCACGTTAGAGAGGGCGGAGAATGAGGACTGTAGCAAGGGAACCAAGGAGGCTGACAAAGGCATAAAAGGTTTTTCTCATGAGAGCAAAGGGTTACCACAGCATCTGAGGGCCGCTGATTGGCCTCCTGTGGTATAAACAGGTGTACGGACTCCTTTCTGTGATCTAGTTTTGTTATATTTTGTTTTCCAACAAATCTATAGAACCTATATATAGGTCAATGTATGCTTTGCATTCAGTTTTCCATTAGTTCAGTCATAGCTTTGAAAAGAGAGCAACATATTGTGACCACATATTTTATTATAGATGTAAAGAGTAGTTCCTTAAAATTTATGAGATTTATAATAATTTTAGGCTCTTCAATACATGAGTGAAACATTATCTCACAACTGATGTGAATAAGAATGTATCTTAACAACACCTACAGATTATTATGTAAAAGTGACAGGAGACACTATTTTGATGTGGCAATATGTATGCATTCAGTGTATAAATATTTAATTTTAAGTAACTTATTTATATTTATTTTTCAAGGTTTGCTAATGTCACCATTACCATTATAATCACATGATTGCAATTATTTGGTTTTTGTCATATGGGTATTTCTTATTGAAATGGATCTCAATTTACATAACTGGTGAATATTAAAGAGTACTATCAAAGGTTGGAATTAATGTATTCATCAGTTCATCTTTATGTGCACATAAGTTATGGAAGCCATATAAGGACACTGCTATTTATTTGTGTGGGAATCTGTAGACGATGCTGTTAACATTAATTTCTCAATTTCCACTTAATATAATTGTTTTAAAGAGGTTTATTAAATTCATTTTTACTACCACAAAACTATGAAAAGAACCTTGTTTTTATTTCAAAAAATTAATTATAGCAATAACTATGCTTTATGGTTATGCCTAAATATCTTGAGAACAGTAATACTGAAAGTTTAATATGCTAATAAGAATGTAATTTACATTTATAGCCTAAATTTAAGTAATTCTCATATAATTTTATTGTATATTAACTACATTTTCATTTTATATATATGCATTAAATTCCAGCTTTTAAAAGTCATCTAAGATGTAATTAATTTATAATGATTGCCTCATACATTTTGAATTAATGCTTCCACATTCTTAAATGAATCTCTAAATATTAAATACTGAAGATCTAAGACACTTAAATATTTTGAAAATGCATTCATGATCACAAAATTGAATGAGTTACATCTACTTACAAATAGTATTGTGCAGTGAACAAAGAAGCTTTGGCTCACCAAGTTACACCTGTGAGTGTGAACTGAAGGGACTCAAACACAGGAGCTCACCAGCCCTCAGCACTTTGTCTGCACAGTTTTAGACTCAGGTACATTCTGTCACAGTAAACAATTTAAAAAAGTAAAAATATTGATATTCATAACCAGCTAAATAGACGATTACAAGAGTTTCACTACTTTTTAATTTTTCCTACTGCTTTTAAAGTTTTATTTTTTACTTTGATATGAGACCTAATTCCAAGTAATCTAGCACAATTTTTTTTATTTAGTTTAACTACACAGAACACTAAGTGTTGAAGATCAGTTGGAATTTTATACAAATATACATTATTTAAGTACATGTGATTCAATATGAATTTTGATAAGTTAACTCTTAAAAATACCTGAGAATGCTAGCACAACATAGGTTTCTGTTCGCTGGCTAAAATTAATGATATAACCCTAACAGAATCCTATTCTGTGGATTCCAGAAAGCCATTACTTTGTACTTATTTTGCTCTATCTTGTCAGCGTAGCAAGTCAATAATTATTTCTATGTCCATGAAGGAAGAGAGAGTTTTTAGTAATTGAAATGTTACACAAAGTCACCATTACACCATGTTAGTCAGACTCCAAGAGTCATATGACCCAGGCCAGAGCCAGACAATGTGGGCATTTCTAACTGTCCCTTCTGGAGGGGTAAGCAGGGAGGGTTTTTTTATCCCATGGCAGCAGGTGACAAATCCGGAAGTGCAAAAGCTGATGATTTAAAGTAATAAATGGATATGATAGAAATAACAGTTGGGCAGGACTGAAATTTTAAGACTGGAACTAGAGGGATATTGAACATCACACTTCTCCACTCCAGAAAGTATGAAAAAGTCAAAGAACTGCTGGTAAACAAGAAAAGCAAGAGCATAATGCAGAGCTTGGCAGGGGGTAAGGACCTGCTGAGACAAGGGAATGGCAGGTAGAGTCCTCCAAGCTAACCCTTACTGTGAAATGCTCAGGGCTGTCAGCACAGAAAGTCAGGAAAGTAATTGCTTCCAGTAGATGTGCTATAATTATCAAAAGACACATTGGGGTTAAGGCCACTTTTCCAGAAAACTACCCACAGAGCAACTTGCAGTAAGAGTTAATTTATTAATTTCATTTCTTTCCCTCTTCTACATGGATAAAAAGCATGTACTTGGCAGGACACTCAGAGCCCTCTGCTCCTTTATGCCCACATTGTGGACACTGCATTCCAATGATCTCAACAGTGTGATGGCTTTCTCTTCACTCATTTCACCAAAAAGGCCATATAGTCCCTCAAAGCTGGCCTCACCTCGACTCTTACATGCTGCTGATTTCTCACATGCACCAATGAGGCTTATGGCTGAGAGGCTAACGAGCAGGTGCTTTGATTTCTTAAAATGTCAAGTGACAGAGTGACAGATTCCTAAAACGCCAAATTCTCTTTCTGAGACACAGAGCCAGCTGCCCACGTCTCCATCACGCATTAGGCTATCTTGGGAGCTCTTGGGTTCTGCCTGAGATGCTCTCTGCCTCCCAAATCCTGAGTCTTTGCCCAGATTTGATCTCACTCTCATGCACCTGTTTAGCAAAAAAAAAACCAAAAAAAACCAAAAAAAACAAAAAAAAAACTGTTTTGGAAGCTAAGATTTACTCTTTCACTATATGATTGTAAGAGAAAAGTATAAATTATCCTTAAAATAGTCTCAGTTGATAATCATATTGCAGACTTATTTAAATCTGACCAGAGTCATTATTGACCATAAAGACCAAGAAGTACAGCAGCACAACTATTCTACATTCATCAGTACGTTGCGCTGAAGTGGGAGCTAACTTGATCTGATTGCTTATTCACTTAGCACGGAACAGAAGCTCCAAACTCTTCACTCTGTAGGCTCCACAGAAAAGAGATGTAGTTTGTCCTTTGAAATTTGTTCTTACTGCCCATGTGTATGTGAGCATAATGAACCCTTCCTCAAGTGTCTACTGAAGATGCCATGAGTGAACAAACAAACAAATACAGCAAAAGTCCCTTTTGTCTGTGGGCTACTGCACCCTTTTGTCTGGGGCAGCAGAATACTGTGGGTAGCAGGGACTTCAGGGGAAGGAGACAAACAGAATCAAGCTGTGTCATGTACGAGCGCCCACCGCCTTACACGAAGGCAAACTTCGTGTCCTGCAAACTTGAGGTAATAAAAAAGTACAAAGTAAAGCAGAAGCATTTCAGGAAGATGTTTGGAGGGGGTCCTTTCACTTCTGTGCTGCGGAAAAATCAGGAACAGAAGACCACGGACTGACTTCTCTTGTGTATCACCCAAAAGCAGCAGGTGATGTTGCTGACACAGAATTTAAGAAAGTTGCATTTTATCCCTTCTGTTCAGAAAGGCCCTCTGTATACCACCCTGAAGCACGCCTGGGACATGCTGATTCCAGAGAGCACTGATCTGAACAAGCTACGCTGGGTTCTCTCAGCTTCAGCCCAGAGTGGCACATTAAATAGGTGATGGAGCGCGGATCACAGGGGCAGCGGTGGACGGAGACGACGTCTCCAAAGTCCTCTGGCCAGTTAGAGCGAGGGGCGGTCCGGGGGGCTGAGTGGCGCTGAAAGGTAAATCGAAAGATCTGCGTGGTCTTTTGTATCCAAGCTCGGTGAGCAACCTTCTAAAATCCCCAGATGCGCTTAAACCCCTCGGCTGGGTCCGAGTCGGGACGCGGCTGGAGGCTGCGCTAACAGCTCACCCGTGAGCTCTGACTCGGACCGGAAATAATGTTTTTTTTTGTTTGTTTGTTTTGTTTTGTTTTTTTCATATAAGAGTCTTCTCATTTTCAAATACGCTTGGTAAAGGAAGGGAAAAACAGTAAAGTGCAGCATGTACATAAAGCAAATGTTCAGCTAGAATACAAAATATGATTACGAATTTCAGAATGCGGAGTTATTTCAGTGACGGCAATGAGAAGTTGAAAAGATGAAAAACGTGAAAGGAAAATCACTTACTCGGGTGATCAGGAGAGTATCTACATGATCATCTATTTATTTAAACCTAACACGTTTCTTTTGCTATTTCTTTGAGAAGCAACGAAATATCACGGCTTGACATATAATTTTAATCAAGGTTAATGAACTTTTGTCCTGTAGGCGAATGGGTCAGTGATTTCAGTGCGCACAACCAAACGTTCTTTACGTGAAGGCCGCTGTGGTCTCCCTGGAGCTGGGCTTGGCCCGCCGGGAAATGCTTTACTACGCCAATATGTGGGGAAACCAAGACTAAAGACGGACAGTAGTTAGAGCCGAGTGTTGGCAGCGTAGGCTCATGCCGTTCCTGCTCATTTCTACTCGACGTTTTGTTTCTTTACCTATTTTCAACCAGAGCCGAGTTTCTGAACTGCTTACACAGGTTCATCCCAGAACCATCGTGGGAAGTGGTTGTTAAATTCTCTCTCACTACTTCATTACTGTTCTTCCTCACAGTAATTAATAAACCAGGAAATTCTTGCATCTTTCTTTAGGCAGAGTACAGTGAATTTAGGAAGATTCTCCCAGCTAATACTTGGTGTGGAATATTTGATCCCCAAGTCAAGAAACATTTCTATTTAGAAAGCCTTACAGATGAGGGGAGAGGTTCTTCTTTGTGGGGTTTGGGAGCATTTGTTCTCCTCTTCAGAGAGAATGTGTTATGACCACAGGGACGGAAGAGGAAACAAAGCCAGGAAAATGAAGAGAAGGCAACGCCGAGCAGGAAACTACAAGTTTCCTGAAGAACGAACATACAAAATTCATGCATTAAATGGTGGCAAGATTTTCTGTTTGAATTTGTTAGGGTTCAATAAAAGTCCTTCCCTCCTTTTCTTGGAAACCATTCTTTTAAAAAGTTTGCCCAAGATATGTAGATTATATTATATTAGTTAAACAAGAGATTCCTATGAGATTGAACAGCTGTTTTCTTTTAGTAATTTTTAACCACATTGTTTTCTGTGATCTGAGTTTTATATTTTATATTCATACATTTTTTTATTTTCCAAGAAATATAGTGAGAAATAAGTAAAGCTGGTTGTATCATTTATAAAAGTTTAGTTCTTAAGAGACTAATAAAATTCCATCTTTCAATTCATAGTGGAAAACAGATGCTTTGTCTGTATATATGAGACATTTTCTTGGATTGTGATAAAGAGGTCATGGGTTTTTATAAAGTATAAAACACTTGTAAAATTGTTGTACATATTTGAATCCAACCATGACCAATCTCCAATCCATTCAAAGTAAAAACACTATGTAAAAATTAAGTGATCAATTTTACTTATTTAAAATAATTATTTTTTATTCTCCCAGAGACTTAAATATAAGTCATGGTCAAATTATTACATATCGATAATGTAAAACATACTGATGTATGATATTTTTATATGTATAACATATGTAGGACATTACTTTTCATTCAACTTCTATGTTTGTTTTTCACATGTGAAATTTTATGCTACACAATTAGGGGAAAAGAAAGTGAAAGAAAACTGATTCTGAACTGTGAATGTATATATCATTATCATTTTTATGCTTACACCTAGGCCTCTGAGTTGTAGGAGTGAAAAGCCATATAATCAAATATTAAATGGACCTAAGACAAATTTTCTCAGCATCAAGGACTTTGGCTGAGGGTCCACTAGTACTAACTCCTCTGTGACAAGGCTCGGACCTCACTGCATTGCTTGCTGGACGTGGTCAAACAGACTTACATTTTTATGCCACCAGCTGTGCCAAAAGTTTTGAAGGATTCATTCCATGCCAGGGATCATAGTTTAAGAGCACTTGGTAAGGGTTCTAGTAAAACAAACAAAGCCTTTTAAAGTTTCTCTCTGGTAAGTTTTTGGATGATTTTGCTACAGATAAGTGGGAATATCTACATTAAAAAGAAGTAGCTGGAGCATGACCAGAGTGATAAGTGACTGATGAATATTTCAACTCAACAGATGATTTTACATTTTGAAAAGAAACACACTTAGGTGAAGCTCAGGGGTCCGACATATGGCAGGGTCCCATTGTCTGTTTTAAATAACAACCCCGAGAGGAATAGAAAAGTGGAAATGAGTAGGACAAGATGAGACTGACACGCCAGGCCCCTGGGCCCTCTTCTGTTTCCTTTTTTATGCAATGCATTTAATAAAATAAAATGATGTCTCTAAGCCAACTTTTGCAATAAACAATGTAGGATTATTGCTTTCTTGAGACAAGATCTCTCACTACGTAATTCCCTTTGGCTTGAACTCACTCTGCAGTCAACCTGGCCTCAGACTAGCAGTGATCCTGTTGCTGTGGCCTCCTGAATGCTGAGATCACAGGCCCACAGCACGACACTCCGCCTGACACGTGATCACTTACATTCTCAATTTTTTTTTTTTTGCTAAAACAAAATAGATATATTTTGAACTATGGATAAATTTCAATTACATGAGATTATAAAATCAAAGTTTAAAGTAATTGAGGAAGAAATTTATGTTGATTAGTCGTTTCCACAAACAACAACAACAAAACACTATTGAGAATGAATAATTTATTTAATACATATTTAGAGAAAATATAAAAAGTAACATTAAAATAGATTTGTGTCTTGTGTTTTATCTCTTCTTTAGAGTAAAAAAAGATATATACTTTGAAATGTTTAAACATAGAATCAAAAGAAAAGACAGACCACAAGAAGAGTAACAATTTTCTAAAATATTGTGGGGAGAAAAGCATTCTCCTTGCCTAAAAATTTGAGAGATTCATATTGAGGGTATCGATAAGTAAGACAAATCTCCGCACATATGGACACAAGCATATGTGAATCCACAGTTCCACTTTTTTAGTCTGCAAAACTTACTTCAAATGGTGAAATACAAATTCAACCACAGAGACCTGCACGACTGTGAGAAATAACCACAAATAGTCTCCGACTGATGTTTTCTCCATGATTTCATTTCCTCAGCTCCCACGGGCTCACTGAGACACGGCCCAGCCTCTGTCCTTCCAAAGGCCGCCGCTCTGCCAGATGCCTTGCAGCCTTCCCTGTTCTAAGAACCGTCTCTTTTTCTATTTCTGCATCACTGCGTGTCTGTCTGTGCCCCCTTTCATATCACAAGCTCTTGTATTCTCTTCTTTTCCACTTTCACGACCTTGCTCACTCCAGTCTCACTGTGGGGTCTATCCATCCATGTTTTCCACCTGAATTTAATTCATATGTCAATATTTCATCATTACTTTCCTCCTGGGATGTTTCACTCTCAATTTTCTATCTAAGTTATTGGTCTTTTATGTCAAAGGTTGGCAATTAATTGATTTCCTCATGACTCTTACTTCTGTAGCACCGAGTACTTTGATTTTAAATGTTTTTCTTAGAAATGCCTCCTGTCCCCCATGACAGCAGGTCGAGAGCTCCCAGCACACTTCTGCAGACATTTACCACAGGTTGTGAAGGAGGAAATGGCTTCCCCATTCATTTTGTCCTCGCTTCTTTTAAGACAGGTTTATACCGTCACTCTTCAGATACTTCAGAATGCTCACGTGATCACGTTATTGATGGCATGAAAACTATATAGTTTTTTCAAATTTGTTCTACAACAATTAACTAAATAAACTCTAAAAAACTATCAAATCTACAAGAAAATATGCCTTCAAATAAACAATTTTTATAAAACAAACTTATGGCTTTTAATATGCTCTGCCTTTCCAACTATAAGATAAACTCTGCACAGAATTTGGTGTAATTATTCAACTGAAAATATTTTCACAATTCTAAAAAAATATTATTTGATTGAATGGCACACAGAACCATGGTTTCTCCACATACTGTAAAAATTAGTTCAGCATTAAGTCTGATGTATAACAAAGGAAGTAGTTACATCAACTAGTTTTTTACTACACATACTCTACTTCATTCTATGGTCTAGACTCACCAAATTCTGTAGTCCAAGTATGTCACAAGTCCCATTTTCTCCTTTGCTTGAACTCCCTGTAGGGTGTCACTGAATGTCTACATATCATTAAGTGCTCATCTATTTTGGGTCACAGACTAATGCCATCCTCATCTTACAGGAAACATGGCTATTGCCATGTTTGATTCAAGTTTAATTCTGTTTAAGGGGCATTTTCTATATCATATATTAGAAGGTGAAAAGTGGAAATCTATTTTATTATGAGGATAAATATAGTCTTACTGAGTAAGGCTGCTTAGGTAATTCAGTGAATGAACATAAACTCTGAAATATGTCAGAGCTACTAGTGTTGACTAGAATGAAATAAACACAATAAAGTTACAGCTCAGATGCTATGGAACTCACAAACCTAAAGCAAAATGAAGTTTGTAGACTGCAGATGGTAGTAGCTAGAACATGTTAAACATGATTTTTTAAAGTTTTTAAATGAATGAAATGAAGAAGAATAAATAAATCCCAGCAGAAAAAAATATTTTAAAGTGGATGTTAGAATCCAGAATTAGGGTGACTGTCAGTTGATCCTAGTTATCAGCTTGACTGGCTTTAGTGCGCCCAACGCGGAAGGACAGTGAGCCTACAGGATTAGTCACTTTGCTGCACGAGCGGGTAACAGGGACCTGGCCTTGGAGGACTCATGTCCTGCCGGCCACCTTCTCCTGCTGTCCACTTCCTCACCTGAGCAGCTCTGCTCCGCCACCCCTTCCCACATGATGTCCCTGCTCTAGAGAGGGCCACGGACTGAACCATGTACTGGTGCATCGTGAGGCACACACACCAAGGCCTTCTTTGAGTTGTTTGTATAAGGCATTTCGCCCCAGCAATTGGGCTAGAGCTGACCAAGACTGGCAAAGAAAGATTCAAATACTGGGAGCCAGCTCAAAAGTGGCTGGTCACTATGAACTTTTGTCTGTTTGTATTCTTGAGGAAGAAAACAATAAGTATAAAACTCAAATGTCATGGTATTTTCATATGCATCTCAGATTTCATTACATTTAAGTTTTTACCTTCTGTAGGTATAAATAAAATGACCTTCTATAAGTATAGTGATTTTTAGTAGAGCGACTGCTTCAGTGCAAACATGATGATAGATGATAAGTCAGGTGCATGACTAAAGTAAAAAATGTTTCAGGTTCCTATATAATAACACTGATTTTAAAGAACAAAAGTGCACTGAATTGTCATCTATTATTAGTGAACAGAGGACTTAGAAACCTCTTTATACCCCAAAATAGTAAATATTTATTCATATAATGTTAGTGTAAGAAAGCATTTTTTTCTGTTACTTTTTCACAGAACCTATAAATTCTTGTTTATTTCTGCAGGTTTGTGTGTAGGTTCATAATATGCTCCTAGGGGTATAGAATATTGTGAAATTTTATTTGTGGGTAAATATTTTAGAAATATAAGAAATGCAAAAAAATAACAAAATGACAATAGTTACTTAAAACTTATTATAATTATTCATTTAATACTTTTGAGGTTTCTAACCAGATTTACTGTAAAACTTTTTGAATGAAAAAGTACCATTTAATATATAAAAATGGAATGATTATGAGAATTTTTGTTTCTATTTAGTTACAAGTATAAAATATATAAGAACTCTTATGTACTAATAAAGATTTGAATTAAAAATACATATAACAACTCTTAAATTTCAATTAGTCATAAAAAATACAAGTTGATGGGAAAGAGTCTAAAAACATTTCCTTAACATAAAATCATTTGGTTTGCAGAACTTGGCTTGTCTTCAAGTTCCGGCAGATGTGAACATACAGAGACCACAACCGAAGATCACCGCATCCTCATAACCTGTGCAATACTCAGCTCATTACGAGATAGTCGTATTCATTCCCGAACTCTATTGCTACTCTGATTCTTATGTCCCAATGCCTTTAATATTCCCTTCCTCCCATTTTTTCCTTCCTTTTTTTTTTTTTTTTGAGGCGGAGGCTCACAATGTCCCCAGACCCCCAGACTGCTCTGTAACTCTCAGCTCTCCAAGCAGGTGAGACTAAAGGTGTGTGGAACTGTACGTGGCTCTTTAATATGCAGGTTATTTAAAAATGGAATTATTTGTTTGACGTTATGAAAGATGGCCTTATCCAAAATATGCAAGTGGCAAGATAAATTAGCAGTGGTTTTTATGGGAAGCTCTTATATTTTGTAGTATGCCCTATCACTATCTTAAAAAGTTAAATTAGAAGAAAGCACTTAGACTTTTGGTTGTTGGATGGAAAGAGATGAAAGCCTAGCCCCTCTGTTTCCTCTGGTGGGCAAAGAGTGTGCGCTGTGACTGCCCAGGGCATCTGGGCACCTTTCCTATGCTGCACTCTTGCGGGTACCTCCCTCTGGGCCACATTGGCCACAGCTTGGTGCCACCATGATGTCCCTTTCCTCCTCTGGGCCAGCATGATGTCCCTTCCCTCCTCTGGGTGCTCCAGGCTCCTCTGGTGCTTCTCTACAGAGAGGTAGAAAACCTGCCTGACAGAGCAAAGATTCAGGAAGGACCAGAATCCACCGCCCTCACCCCCACATCTCCACATCCAAACAGGCCACGATTACACTTCCCACCATTCCTGGGAAACTCCGCCCACACATAGCCCATCAGTCAAACGGCTCCAGGAGGCCACCAAGGCAGCTGTGCACCTCAGCTACTAAGGAGCGATCAGGGGGCCAGGAGCCCCCAAGAGCTATCAAGCCAAGGGGTGACCCTGGGAGCTTTAACAGCACGAGAAAAGAGGTGCTGCCCTGGATGCTCGGGACTAAGTGTCCGGGTCCTCAACACAGAGCTGCTTGTCCGAAGGGAGCTGTACTTCACGATCTGTGATTTTTGACCAGACTGAACAGAATTCCCAGCCAGTGGATGACAGTAAAGACATGGGAAGCCTTCGAGGGAGAGTACTGGTAAAAATAAGAACACAAGACACTAGGTCATCTAAATAGACTCACGAATATGTTTATTCCTTGCAGAGAAGCAGAAGGTGAAGAAACTCATAGTAAACTTCAATAAAGTTATCACTGTCAGCACACCAACAAATGTGACACGTTCGTGCAAGAATGGCAGTGTTGAGGTATTCTAATAATAGTGAGTCTACACGGTCCACAGCCCGGAGCTCTCTGGGTGTGCGCGTCACCCTGAGCATGCCGGGAGTGCGCTGGAGTCGGAGTGATTTCCAAATGCTCTGAACCTCCACAGCATTACTGCTGTCTGTTTACCGGGTGAGTGTGAAGCTGAAGAGGTAGGAAAATTTCCACCAACCGACCTGTACTACCACTGAAGTCTCTGCAGTGTCCCTCAAACACAGAGGCCGAGGGACGGCGTGCTCCAGAACCCAGACAGGCCTGGAACCAGGAGGCCTCTTCTATGACCCGGAGCGATACCTGCCAGGCCGTGAAGCACACAGACATATCCTAGTGTCCCAACAGCTATAAGCTATTCATAAAACACAAAGAAGTATCTTGATTTTCATCTTACTGTAGTTCCCAAGATGTTTTGGTAAAAATAAGGTAACAAACTTTTTCTCAAAATGCTTAAAGCTTGTGATCAATGCAGTCTAGTTGCAAACTGGTTTGGAAGCAGTCTGCTCACAGGTTACGCTGATTGAACTTTCCTGTTTCTGCCCAAATTGAGAAAGTGATAAAAGATTTATGAAGTTTTCTGAGTAGAAAAAATTTCCTGCAATACTTGCTGTGCTTTATATAGTGTCCAATGTATGATAAAATCATGAGTTATGTGAAGGTATAATCAATATGACCCATGGTAAAGGAAGCAATGATCAAAAGAGGCAGCTCTATTTTGGACTCTATAACTGGAATTGTCAGACAGGGACTCATGAATAATCACAGGTAAGATGCCAAAGGATCTAAAAGAAAAGTGAAGATGTGTGCTGATAGAGACAGAAACTTCACAATAAATGCGACAAATGTACTTAAAAGGGATGTGTCCCACTGTTAGTGGGAAAGCTGAATGGACTTGAAAGTGTTTAACAGACATTTCCTTGCGATGATTACTTCTATTTCTCCTTTTACCCAGGTTTCCAAACTTTGCTTTGTTGTGTTTCTCTAATTTCTATCTCTGACCAGTCATAAATTTTCTACTACTCAGGCTTCATTATTGCTATTCTTAATTTTGATACAGTAAATCTGTTCCCCTAAACCTTGGTCAGCCCAACACCTCTTGTGGAATGTGACCCTCTTTTTAGCAGTAGGCTGGCTTAGGGCCTCAGCCAGCAGTGCATTCACCACACTTGCAAACTGGCATCGAGCGACCATTCAGGGCTTTGCAGACATGGACTTCACCTCGGAGCACAGACAGGCGTCCTCCATGCTCTTCCAGAGCTCCTTTCCAGCTCTTGGTGATGCTGCCTGTCCTTCCTCTCGTGACTCACAGGAGACGCTGTCTGCTGTGTTTGGCTCTGCGCTCCTGTCTGCGGACCCTCTTGCTTTCCCAGTCTTGGTGTGAGCTGGACTCTGCCCCTCCTCTGTCACCACCACCTCACCGCTCCTGAGTGTCCTGGGAATGTTCTGACAGTGTCGAGCAAAAATTGTGTCTAAACCTAAGCATGCTAAAAACCAGAGCTTTACACCAGAGGATATTACTATTTCTTTCACCTCCAGATTAGTAAAATCTTAAGTGATAATTAAATAATTATGTAATTAAAGATGAACAATTCTATATCAAAAAAGGGGGATTACAAAACCATTTATTCTGGATCGAGGCTTTTGTACCAAGCATAGCCTTGGGTCTGCTATCACAAAATTCAAGTTCATTTGTGTTCATTAAGGCACTTTTGGATAAAATTAACTTTTCTGTAGCTTTTAAGCAGTATGCTACCCTAAGGAGTTAATGAACTTTGTTACTTAACTTCGTTAAAATGTAATTAATGCTAAAATTCAGGGACCTTAAAATAAAATATTATAAAATGATGTCTTAAATAATTTATAGTAGTAAAGCTTATTTCTTTGTCATTTTTATTTTTAACCTAGAATTGAATTGAACAGACAGTTGAATATAAGTTTTATAAAACATATTTGTTTTATAGTCAGCATATGTCAGTTCTATATTTTATTTTTATACAAGCAGTTTATATGAAAATTGTATGAAAAGCAAATTTCTTTTTTGTTTTGTTTTATAAGTTTAAATTATAATTTTATTCATATTTTTCATTTTTAATAAGACAAAAGTACTAACTATTCATATCTAAGTATGTTTCCAAGTTTATCAAAAAATTCACAGAAATGTACACATTTAAAAATTAGACCCAAAGGTTTTTGATAGGAGCCAGTAGGGCCTCACGACCACTGGAGCTAAAATGTGTCCAGGTGTTACAGATGTCTGTTAGTTTCGGGCCGGGATTTAGCTCAGTGGTTCCAGCGCCTGCCTTGCAAACATAAGATTCCAAGGTTGATCCTGGTAACCACATACCACAATGCCAGGTGTAGAACTCACACCCAGCAGCAACCAGCACCACATACTACAGTGCCGGGCATGGTGGCTCACACTTGTAATCCCAGCACTCGGGAGGCAGAGGTGGGGGGGTTGCTGTGAGTTTGAGTGTAGCCTGAGCTACACAGTGAGCTCAAGTCCAGCCTGAACCACAAAGCGAGATCTTGTCTCAAAAATAAAAGTTTGTTGATTTCAACAGATTGGAGGTATTTTAATATTTTAAATGTTCAGCGAGGTAATAAAACATGCTTATTCAAATGTATTAGTTTATTGAAGTATTCAAAATCATTTTTTTCTATTCTTAATTCATCCCAAGAAATTAAAAAAATCAAGAGAATTTAATATTCAATGATTTTCCTTGTGTAAAATTATATAGATTACTGATGTATATTTTATGAACATAGCCCTGGTTTTGTGATAAAATTCTAACTTGGCTGTATGACTAGTTTTTCCCTAAATTCAAAATGATCATACAGCTGGGAATTAGCTCAGGGGCAACACGCCTGCCTTGCAAACACAACTTTGTGAGTTTGACCCCCCCGTACTGCAAAAAACAAAGAAACAAAATTAAAAAAGAAAAAAAAAGCAGATACAACAGTGCAACTAAAGGCATTCCTGAAAGTGGCCAGGGACGGCTGGAGCAGTCTCAGGTTCCCAAACCTGAAAACTGAGAGATCACGTCTAGATCAAGAAACAAACCACAAAAAGACGCAGGACAGTGGGCAGCAAGTGAGCGGCCAGCAGGCACACAGCCCCAGGAGCAGGGACCAGGGACCCCGACGCGCGCCTGGCCCCAGCTCCGCTGCTGTTTTCCCGTCCCCGGAGGAAGCGTGGCCTCCGCCAACTGAGCCATCGGAGCGTGGACGAGACTCCTTCCCGAGAGTCGAAGGCAGCCTGGGCGGTAAGACGGACAGGGCCAGGCCAGCGGCAGCACCCGCCGGGCAAACACGGCTGCTGTGAACCGGGGCAGCGCCATGCGGCCTTGTCACCTCCATAGTGATGTTTTCTTCATAGAAAAACCACACTTGGGGAAGACGCTGGTGCAGCATCTGCCATATTCGAAAGTGCTACCAGGATCCATTTTGAGGAGTTAACTGTTTAAGCCTGCGTCGCAGAACAATTACAGAACATCTGACCTTCCGCGTTTCCCGTGCTGTCTTCCTGCAGCCACCGGGGGAGACAGCTGCGGAGAAGTTGGACGGAAGTGCAAGACCGCCGCCGCGCAGACGGACAATCCACTCACAAATGCAGCGCGATTGTTTTAGACTCACTCTTCGCTGCATTGCTTTGGATTCAGTTTTCTTTTCTTTTGAATTATTTTATGTTGTTCTTTTCATTTTGATCATTTTCATTTTTCTTTGTTCTCTTTTACTTTTATGTATAAACTTCCATTTATTCCTTAATACATTCTTTTATCTCACTTTTCCCTGCTTCTTATCTTCTGTTGCTTACTGTTCCAAATTTCACTCGCCCTTTCACCTTAACTCGATCTTTTCTGTTAGAATCAGGGAACTTTATAAATCTTTTGAGGTTTAGCTATCTCTATGCTGTTATGGTTGAGTTATTTTCTAACATGAGTGGCTGTATGGTGTGGCATTTAATAGATGTTTATAGTATATCAACATTTGCTTTGTATTAGTATTATTATAAATATGGATCGCTTTTCTCTGTTTAAATTTGGTACTTTATTGATATGTCAAACTCTAGTATGTCTTTGAGTGTGTTATTGTTCGTGGATTTGTTTACATTGCCGAAGGGCCATAGTTGTTGCTATTACTTGGCTTTCCCTTTCTACTGATATTTGGATTGCCTCTGTGTTGTTAACAGTACTGTGGTCCACTTTGGATGGACCTTCGGCAAACACAGACAACCCCAGGAATACCTGATGTTGGAAAAAAGGCCAAAACATATGCTGAAATAAAGACCACACCTCCGAAATATGAGATTGGGACCCTGGCTAGTCACATGCTGAACACTGAACCTGGAGCCAGGTATCTTACCAACACGACCCTAAAATCAAAATGACAAATACCTAAATGCTGAAGCAGTTGCACTTCATCTGTTGAAAGTTAAAATAGGTAAATCTCTTGAAGATATGAGAACTTTCAGAACCTCCAGTTGCGTAATCAACAAACAGGTTCATATCAAATTAAAAACTTTCTGCACAGCAAAGGAAACAACTAGCAGACTGAGGAGAAAAATCTACAGAATGTAAAAAAATTTTACAGTTATTCCTTGGACAAAATATTACTATCTAGATATATAGAGAACTCAGCTAAATTAGAGCCAGCCAAAAAAAGACCCATTAATGGGGGCCGGGGATATAGCTCAGTGGTTTTGGTGCCTGTCTTGCAAGTGCAAGGACCAGGATCGATCCCCGGTAACCACATAACAATACTGGGTGTGGAGACTCACCCCAGCAGCAACCAGTACCACACACCACAGTGCCGGCGTGGTGGCTCACGCCTGTAATCCCAACACTCACTCGGGAGGCAGAGGCAGGAGGATTGCTGTGATGTGAGTTGGAGGCTGAGCACAGGGCCAGCCTGAACTACAAAGTGAGACCCTGTCTCAAAAACACCTAAAAAAAAAAAAAAAAAAAAAAAAAGACCCCTCTGGCCATTACATAAATACAAAGTAATAGAACACTGGGATCCCATGTTGCTCTAGAAAGAACAGTTATGAATAAAGAATCTATCTAACAAATGCCGACGGAGCTTTAGGGAGAAGGGAGCCTTTCCACATTGGTGGCAGGAATGAAAACGAATCCAGCCCTTATAGGAATGAATGTGGAAACTAATGATATAAATTTCATTTGACCCATCAATGTCTCTTCCAGGAATATATCTGAAAAAGTTAAACACAACGTATTACAGTTATAATGAATATTCATATTTAAAGCAGCACAATTCCTAGTAGATAACGCTTGGGAGTAGTCTCTATGTCCATCTACAGAGAAAGGGGGTAAAGGAAATGTTTTCTACACAATGCAGTACTTCTCTTTCCTAAACAAAATGTTGGGTCATTTGTAGAAAAATGGATACACCTTGCAACTGTAATGTTAAATGGAATAAATCGCATAGCTTTAAACAGTAACTTTTACATAAGAAACTCAAAATATTAAAAGAGAAAACTCAAAGGTGAATAATATGGATACAGATTTGCGAAAACAAAAGGGTCCAAGAGATCAGGAACTGGATGGAAGGGGAAAGAGAAGAGATGAAAGGGAATTAAGATGTGTTACATGTGGTACCAACTGCCCATTAGCAATGTAATCATTATGCATCACAATTATGCACTGTAAAAAATAAAAATTGAAAAAAAACTGTTATAAACATAAAGTCTTGATTACATCTTGATAAAAATCAAATAGCATGAAAGACAGAATAAAGGCATTTTGGGTGAGTGGGAATATTTTGAGGTGGATTAATGGCAAAGTGTCCTTCACTGTCACAATCTCTTGAACATTTAAACAACCATTCTCTATCTTGCCCACACCTCATATGTATTTATAAATACATCCGGATGTGTCTGTTTTTAGGTAGGCAGGTTGCATTAGTTCTAATTGAGCACACATTTCTCCCCGATTCTTGTGTTCTGAATTGACATACATTCCCCAAGATGTGAGTGGTGAGACTGTTTGTGCTTTTGTAAAGCTGTTTGCTTTAAATTAAATTAATACAATACACTTTGACTTTTCAAAGGACACCAGGTTGCTTTTCACTTTGTAGCTCGTTATCTCTTAGACAGTAAAGAGTATATTTTCATTCTCAAAAAAGTTTGTTGCAGTGGTGCTGCAGTGACTTTTACGCTTTCCGCATCTCACTCACAAGGCTCTGAACAGTCCTGCTGACACAGCGCCCCAAAATGCCTCCAGAGGTGTCCGCTGGTGTGTCGGTCCTCGCGCGTAGCTCGTCCTAACTCCTTCTGCATCCCTTTTCTCCTCCCCCCTCCTTCCTTCCACCTATCTCTTTTGAAGAGTAGTTTCTGCCATTAAGGGATCTCATGTACAAATATGGCTATTAAAATACATTTTTTAGGAATAGTAGGTAAGAGAATTACTGTGTCAAGTTTATTACACCTGGGATATATGCATTGGACAAGCTGCTAAGTGTGAAGCTGGGGTGCGTATAAACCAATGCAGAAAAGTTTTGACAAGATTATCCAGCACAGCATTTGTGAACCCCTAAGAAAAGATGAACGTCATGGCTGATGCTCAGGAGAATACGGCCCAAGGGAAATTAATTGATGTGGAAGCCAGAAATATGTCCATGTCACATCTAATTGTTGCCGATTTTTACTTCTGCAAATAAATCATTGATATAAATTAACTCATACTTAATTTCAGAGAAAAATATATTACTTAAGTAATTCAATTACTCAAAGCTTAGATAACTGAAGGTTAAATGACTAACTGTAATGAATTCTTGAACTCAATTTTGGTATGGTTTTACCTTTTCCCTTTCACCTTGCCCTTCACTCATGTACGCATATAATGTACAGTCGTTCTGCTAAGTAAGGCCCTGTAAATTTCAAAAAGTTACACTGTTAGGGTAAAGAATTCCTTTGGAAAGAAAACAATAGTGGTAGTGATTTTGGATATCGGTAATAGTAATCATCAAGTATTTACTAAATACACTTAGTTCTCCAAGGGTCTCAAATAAACATCTTGTATACATTTCCATCAAGCATCATGAGAAATATTCATAGAGAGTTTTCATTTTGATTATATCTTGGATTTTAAAAAATATGAGGCCAACAATTTTTTAAAAATCTATTATCAAATGATTAGTAAGCAACTGAACTACATTTATGCAACAGTTGCATTGAAACTGAAAAATTATGTTCTTTCTACTCTACTAGAGACAAAATACTGAGTAATTATTTTGCTGATCTTCTACAATGCTCATGGCTGGTAAGCCCAGAAGGGGTCTGAATTAATCCTGTAACATTTAATTGAATCACCTGAGAACTTTATTTAAGATTATTTAGGTTGTCATATAAGTGAAAAAATGTAGTAGTTGTGTGTTTGTGACTGGTTTATTTCCTTTAGCCTGATGCTCAAGTTTCATGCACATTGCTGGCACTGTTTCATAGGTACCATGTTCTGGTTTTGTAAGACGGAAAAGTTCTTGGAATTGGTTAGGCAACAACATAAATATACTCAACACCACTGCCCTTCCCAATTAAAAATATTTAAGCTGGTAAAGCTAATGTTGTATGTATTCTAACACAAGGAGAACAGTCTTGTGTGGTTGGACACAAGTGAAGCCTGTGTGAATGCTGACATCACCGTCCAAGAGAGTCCCTCTTGGACCACTGCAAGGGTGTCCATTGGTTTGGTCAACAGAAACCTCCAGGAAGCAGCACATTCAATTTGAATCAACATGTGGCACTAGCAACAGCTTATGAGGTCTTCTCTTCTGCTTTTCAAACTGATGTGTACATTCTCTTTCACACCAGTAGAACAAGGAAGGAAAATAGCCCATTGTTCTGATGTTCCTTGGGTCCCTGGAGGTTGCAGGTTTTAGCAATGTCTTTGGCCATAAAAGCACTGTGTATTTTCTGCTTGTAAGTTAACTGTGTCCTGAAATACCTTCTGGGTTGAAAATCTTCCTGCACCCTGACAGCCTAACAGTGAGGAACAGTTTGTGAGCTGCTGCTACCTATCAAAAACCCTGTCTTTTCAGCTTTGCTGACAAGTTGAATGATTCTCTGGAGTTTGAGAAAACATCAGGCAAAGTCCTTTCTAGGTAACAAGCTGCTATTCACTGCCTAGATCTGAGGCAGCAGCTTTAATTCCTGCCAGGAGCCTCCTGCAGCCCCGTCCCAGGTGCCTGCTTCTGCCTCGTCTCTGCTTGGCTCATCTCTGCTCAGGTAGCTCATCCGAAAACCCGAGCAGGACCTCGGGGCCTCCCCCTCACTGCCGATCTCCAATTTGTTTTGTCCTCTTAAATAAACCAGGCTGACAGCCACTCATTCGGGAAGCATTGTAAGAACATCAGTTGTACACAGCCTGTTCCGTTTGAACAGTGACTTCATTAATACCCGATCGGACCAGGACAAAGTGCAGCACCATCCACTGACCAGTTTTCCCGTACCTGGTGGAAGAGATCTGGCATGGCGTTGCACACTGCGTGTGAAGGGTTCTGTCAACAGTATTCGGATTGGGCCAGAGATTGGTACAAAGAGGGTCGTGTGGATGCACAAAATGGAGAGTGCCTGCGGCCAACAAAACTATCCCAGAGTTGCACTGTTCCCGAAACGCAAGTATTTTTCCATGGCTGATGAATTCTTTTCTGTCTTTTTCATCTGTCCCCAATAAAGGCAGTAATCCTGAGTTGACTTTGATTCTTTAGAATGAAAGTGCTTGACACGAGCCCGCTCATCGGGCCTGGGAGCCTGACGGGTCCCCGCGCTCGGCTGGCGCTGTCAGCTCTGCCCCACTCTGACCGGCTCAAGCTCATCCAGCCTCTTGGTAAGTCACGTTGTAGTGTTCATTGCGCTGTTGCTCAATAGAAGCCTTGTTTTGTATTTACAAATATGTAACATTTCAGGAAGAACTGTTTTTCATTGTTTCTATTACAGGTCCCAAGCAATATTATTTTAAAATATATAATTAGCCAAATGAAACAACATGAAAAATTATAAGCTTCGTGTTTCTCCCACTTGTTTGCTTAGAGCAGAGCACGGCTGCGCATTATAAAGATGAGTGCACAGCTACTGCCTCCTAACTTTTCATTCAGGGTTCTCCGCCTCCCCACGGCAGCCTTTGGGGCCCCCAATATCTCATGGCTTCTATTCCTTCTCCTCATATCACTACGACTGTATTTTTTCTTGTCCTATATTTGTTTTCTTTCCTTTGAAATCTGTCAGTCACGTTTCGGATCCACTAAGGTTTCAGGAAAGTCAGGTTCTTTTTCTGTTTTTGTTCTTTTTGTGGGATTTACTCTTTGATATTGAAGCATCATCACATTGATATTGAAGCAGTCTCACTATAGAGGTTAGTGAGAATGCAAAATGATAATGGATTTGGGGTGTTTTGCAATTTTAAATGTTTACAGTTACCTATGAAACTACCATATTTTCATGTAGTCAAAGACAAGCAGCTAAATGGTGACCTGCTCTCAGAACCTCTGTACTTCAAAGTATTTTCACTCATATTTTGTCAGCCACACACCATTTTGGAGAGTGTGATTGCTTTTTTACATGTATGAAATATATGTTTGAACTTGTACTTATAGGTTTTCAAATGCAAAGAAAGACAGAAAACAGAAAGTTTCAACTATTAGTTGTCAAAAATAATGAAATATTCTACTTTTGAATTCTGATTAGCAAACTGACATGCTTTGAGAAAAAATGGTTATTTCCTTGACCCCTTTTTTCATTTATATGATCAAATTAATATTGCTGTCATACTGATGTATAAATGTAAGCTTTGGAGTAATCTAAGTAAACATCCATCAAAATGTGCCTGAGATCTGTGTCCCTTACCTACCAATTTATTTTTCTACTTATTTAGAAACATCATTCTAAATAATATCTATACGACCCTTCTTCCCTCTCAATTATCATGCATCATTAGTGAAGATATAAACTCTACCATTTACATGAATATAAAGTATTTGAGTAAAGAAAGCATAGTTTAATGAAGGTTTTGAACAAAGACTACTGCTGAGTGCTCTTGTTAACTTTATTTGAGCAGAAATTATGATTAGAGAAGCTTTTAAAGCTTTGTCTCCTTGGCTTTTTAAAGCTGAGATTAAAGAAATGTGCACTTACACATTTAATGAATAAAATAAATATGATTATCGAAGAGAATTCATGAGAGGACTGGAAAATAGCTAAGTGCGTTTGAGAACAGGAGAGGTTTAATGAGGGGCGGGAGGAGCCTCCTTCCCACGGAGCTTCCAAGGGGCACACGGCAGCAGCAGCCAAAGGACACTTTCCTTGAGAGACATTCAGTCGCACCAGTTAGAAAAATTTCTGAAGAAGATTTCTGTTTTATTCCTTATGTTCATCTTATTACCAAGAAAGCTGGTGCTTACAATTATATCCCACAGTAAATATCAGCTTTAGATATAATTACCTTTGTCCCAAGAAATTGATGTCTTAGTTCAGAAGAAAGTGCAGTAATAGCTCTTTAATTGAGCCATAAAAATTCCACGGTTGAGTGGACCTTGACTTTGACCAATCTCTGTCCTTCAGAGTCCACCACCCGACACATCACCACAGAAAGGTAATTTATTGTGTTTTACTGCTACTAATTTATAGCTTTAAGTTTCAGAGGAGAATTATAAGTTACCACAATATTTAAAGCCTTTTAAGATACAACTTCTTTGAAATTTCAACCTTATCTCAATGACTGGTTATAAAACGATACTTATAATTAATTATGAAGCCAATTTTAAGAATTTACTGCTAAAATAGAGGCTAGTGCTCTTCATTACTTATTTCCTTTGGGGAGATTTGTCTAAATTAAAATTACTTTAATAACCTGGTCATTTCCTAGATTTCATTTTATAAGAGAAAACCTTATTGGATGATTCTATTTGGATCTTTAAATGTTCCTCAAAATTCAAATCCAAGTGATATTTTTGATATAAATTTGAATTTTATTTAAGATTTTACTGCTTCCAAAATAAATGATTTGATATTAAATTTATAATAATTAGGTTAATATTGCCTCATTAATAATAAGACTAAACATCTTTCCAGGACTCTATTTACCAGTAAGTATAATGTAAAGGACTCGGTGGATGTGAAATAAGCTCTTCACCCTGGCTCTTTAACTTTGAGTTTCAGAGAAAATTTTATCAGTTTCCTGGTCTACAAAGTGGAAGTCACACCAGGCACATCACAGACGCTGAGGAGGTCACCTCACTTGTCCTCATGTGAAAATCAGAGTGTGGGAGACTGAGAGGCAGAACTATCAGCACAGGGCCTGCATGGTGGGCTCTCGGCCTGCTGACTTCGTGCTTTCACATACCAGCCTGTCTCTGAGAAACAGCCTCTCATGCAGAGTCGAGTCTATAAATGTCTTATTGAATGCAGCAAACTACATGTACATACCAGGTATTTGGGGAATTATTTCTGAAAAAGTGTTTAGATGTTGAAAATTGCCATAGGGTAGTATGTTGACCTGTTTGGATTTTTGACTAGCTAATGTAACTTTTGCTTTTGATGGACATTTACGTCAAGATAAATTATACTTTTCCATTAAAATTGGGGCGTTTTTAAACGTCTTATACCAAGTGGAAAGAATATATTCTTTGGAAGTAATTAATATAATAAAAGTAATATGCATAGCTGAGCTTTAGCTGTTTCAGTAAAAGATTTTAAAAAGTCAATTCAGGTCAAGGCTGGTTAAGAAGAAGCATCAGAAGTCTGATTAGGGAAGATAAGAGAGCCTGCAGATTAGTAGACATCTACCAGTCCTCTTGGAGGAAAGGGAGATCGGTGTCCTCTGCAGAAGCACCCAGCGGGCACTGAAATGGAGCCTGGGCAGCTGCGCCACGGGGGCGGGAGGATTGGAGGAGGCAGAGAGCGAGGGAACACATGTCCAGCCTCGCCTGGACCCATCACTAGTTTGCAGAAGGCCTCTCTCCTGAACTGGCTCGGCTGGAATTCTGGCAGTGTGAGAACTTTCTCATGTGCGATTATGACTTTACAAGGTATTTCCCATTTGACTTTAGAAGCTCTCCAGGTCCCCTAGCAAATTAAGGTCTATCTTCTGACAAAATAACCCCTGCTCAACAGCTACATGACTAGTCTTCACGGGTAGAGATAGCATCTTCCTTCTCATCACAGGGATGTCCTGGAAGACACCCTCAATCAGAGCAGCAGCCACAGACATTCATGAACCAGAACAGGAAAGACTGACTTCTACTTCGCCTCCTCTTATCACCATCGGAGGATCCCAGATGCGCAGACGCGCTCGGGGGAGATGCTAACGACAACGTGGTAATCACTTCGATGAAAAGCGTTCAGGCAAATAAATCGGTGTCAGATTTCTAAATTTATCTGATTTTCAAGTGTCATGTTTCATTTTATGTAAAACTTTCATAATAAATACATCCCTGTCCCTTTTAGCATAACATAGGCTTAACCTAATGTGGTTAAGGAAAGGTTAATGTGTGGTGTTTATGGAGTCCCTGGATATCAATTATATACACTTTTATGTTCTGGGACAAATATTTCCTGCCTACTTATAATTTTTTATTTCCTTCTTCTCTGGTTGCATGGCTAAAGTCATGGAAAATAAAACTCAGAATGCAGCTGACTCCATTTTATCCTGAATTTACAAAGAATATCAAATGTATATTCCTCATACTTTTCTATAGCATATAATTCTTTGTTTTGCTATTACTGACCAGAATCTTATAGACAAAGAAAACTTTCCATAAAAGAGTCATATTTTCTTTTTATAAGCAATTACATGTGGAAAAACAGCACATATTTTTAAATGTATTTATGTAGTTATTTCCTAATAAGTCTGTCTAGTTTTATCCAAATTTAGCAATTATGAAGTAAAGTGCTAGAGAGTATTTCTTGAAATATCTGAAGAATCCAAGAACTAAGTATAGAATAGAATGGGAGGAATTTCTGATTTGAGGGAATTTAGCAGCTCTTGGTATGTGTCCAATGAATCCAGAAAAAAATCTGGACATTAACAATAAATTGGCATGTGTGTGGGGACATATTAGATGATTTGTTTTCCTTTTAATCACCTGTTTACTGTACTTGCTGATACCTTATATCACACTTAGTTTTACGTTAATAGGAATATATCTTTTGAAACTTGCTACCTAATTGGTGTCATATATTACAGTGGTTCTTGCTGCCTTGAGCATAGAAATGGGGCCATCCTACCACTCCCACAGGGTGTAGCAGATTGCTCATATTTAAGACATATTAGTGAGAAGATCACTTTAACTAAGAATATCTGTAATGTTTGTTTCACCCGTAGGCAGTTACCTGGCCATGCATACACTCCTCTGGCAACCACCATAGCAACAGCACAGTAATTAATTGAGATAGTGAGGGTTGCCTCTGTCGACAACATGGTAAGTGTCCTCAGTAAGTCCATGTCAGCAGAGCATGGCTGCTTTGGTTTTCTAAGACACTTTTGTTTTTTAAGAGTAGAATGACAGCTTTATAATCATTCACGGAAAAAGAATACTACACACAAAAGAAAATATATTCTCAGCAATTAAGGAATGGCTGGCAAGCAGTGCCACTTTTATATTACTAATAACTTTCTATTCATATGTTTTCTGGAGAGATAAGACCCTAAGATGGTGCTTGTGTCACTTATTTTCATTACTATCCTACAATTATACTGATTTCTTATGAAAATGAATTCCTATCTCTTAGAATATTTTCCGTGATAGACTGAAATGACATCCAAAGGGGATCGTAGAGTGCATTGTTTACATTCTTGAATCATTTTTGTAGTTCAGTTCAATTAGCATACATTAAAAGTGTTTAGTGCTTTTATGCATCAGGCCCTGTGAAAAATTCAACTTTCAAAAAGCTGTGTTTCCTGGACT
The DNA here is from genome assembly GCA_004026965.1 of Petromus typicus. Taxonomy (NCBI): domain Eukaryota; kingdom Metazoa; phylum Chordata; class Mammalia; order Rodentia; family Petromuridae; genus Petromus; species Petromus typicus. The sequence goes on along the minus strand of PVIR01003975.1, from coordinate 9,085 downwards.
CTCCTTATTCTCATCTCAGTCAAATAAAACAAGGCCCTGTTATGGATCTGAACCATAATACTGTGTGCACACTTTCTCCTACACCGCACGGAGAGCTCCAAATAGTAAAGTGCATAAAAGCTACAGTGCTGATCATGCACTCAGAAATCTTCCTTCAACTTCAAGAAGAAAAGGTGTTTCTCGTATGATGGGAAAGTAAAGCAACGGTATCTAGAAGAGTGAGCAAAAACGTGTAGCTCACAAAAAAGAGTGATAGCTAGGCAGAGTCAGACTATTTTGGATGATGGTAAAACACTGGTAATTCTGTGAATCCATTTGAATAATTACATATTTTCTGTATTTACTGCCTTGAATCTTTCAGTGTTTAGTAGTAACACTACTAGTAAAATCAGTGTTTAGTCTATTTTGGATGACTGTAAAACACTGGTAATTCTGTGAATCACTTGAATTACTACATATCTGCTGTACTTACTGCCTTGAATCTTTCTTTGTTTAGTAGTAAACCCAGAAGAGAAGCAATACTATCCAGCAGGTAATGATCAGAACAGAGAAGGGGCTGGAACTATGAGAGCTCCTGGGGCGCAGATGCCCAGGGCTCCCAAACCTGAATGGAAACTTGTGCTTTAGCACTGTCCCGCCACCCTGCATCGACCTCCAGAGACGGGCCGATTTCACCTCCTGATGATTAACTTCAGGTGAAATAGGCAATCACTTCAGAAAACTACTTGGCTAGTAGTCTGTGGTTTAATTAATTACACATGCAATTTTATTTACTCTGAAAAGGGCTGCTGGAGAATTTGCAAAAATTCTATATTAAATATGATGAACATCACATTTAAATTATATTTTTGTAGATAACTATGACTAAGTAGGTAATGTCAATCCTACTCACCTGAGGCCTGATATTGTGAATATGGAATATGGAGAAATTAGAACTTTCTAGAAGTTGTGCTTTTAAAAATCCATTAGCAGAGTTTACAGTATTTCAAAAATTCACAATGGATGCTACTTTCTCAAACTCCGAAGTAGTTATTTTAAGTAGTAAAGAGGCATCATGAAATATACATGTGATTAAAACATTTTTATTTGCTGAGCTGCCTTGTGAGTACATATATTCTGCTAACTACTGTAATGACCATAGAAATCACTTAACAGCAAAAATTCCAGACAACATTTTACAATGTGTTCAGCATCTTGCCCATAACATTGATCGTTAGTGATTCTTATTTTATGAAAAATCATCTAACCAAGTTATTTTAGGATATCAACAAAGCTCAAGGGACTTGTTCACTCTTCTTCAATAAATGCCTGTTTTTATACTGCCTGAAATATGCTTGTGAGGATAACCGTGACACATAACTTAAAACAAGACCAACAGTTAAAAAGTCAGAAGCCTGGGTCTTTCCATTTTGGGCTCCTGTGTGAAACTTTCTATGTCATTTCACGGTGCACAACTTCTCCTCTTAGCTGTGGCTGCTGCTGGGCAGTTCGTGGAAACCACCTCGGGAGTCTGGCCATGCGAGCTGTCCCTAACTTGATGTCCTTTGTTTGGAAGACTTGGACATGCAGAGGATAAAGATAACCTCGTGGGAACACCCTGATTAGAGGACGCTGCTGATCAGATGCACTCCTTGAGATATTCTGCACTGACTTTCCTGCCCTACACTTAGCTTTGTTGTTCTGTGAGGAAAGATACAATTGTTTAGTTACAATCTTGATTTCTGTTCTGTGCTTGAGTTCTGCATTTTATCAGTAGGAAGGATGGGAAGGGTAGAAAGGTTAGGAAGAACATAAAGGTAGAAAGGACAGGAAGGTTAGAAACATAGAAAGAAAGGCTAGATAGTATTGAGTTGACTATTCCTTTGTGTTTGTGCACTGTATAACCATGCCTGCAATAATAAAATCTGCCTTTAGTCTGCAAAGACTTCTGGTCCCCGTGCCTTCCTTTGCCTTCTTACAGTTCTTCTGGATTCAAAGCACTCTGGACTCGGTCAGCAGAGAGCACATAGAATGATGATATATTTGCAAACAACAGCTTATATTTTAAGTCACCATGTCTTGTCTTTTTTTCTTGAAAGCAAAGTTTTTGTGAATGAGAAGCAGAGGGCTTAAAGAAGGGGAAGAGGTCGGAGAAAGAGAAAGCAAAATATACCATGTACAGGGACAAGTTCGCTATGATGAATGTGATCATTATGGATATTTAAAGTATACTAATAAATTAATTAAAAATAAATCACTGTATCTTAAATATGTCATGAAAATTTCTGAATATTCATTGCAATTTCACATGATTAATTTACAGGCCAACAGAGCATTACACACAAATGTAATTTTAACTCTAAAGGGAATCTTTCAGGTCCAATGATTTTGGTAAGTGAATGGATTGCTTATATTTCATACATATGAAAAAAAGACAAATATTGAACCATCAAAGCATGTCACAATATATTAAAGCAGAAGACTTTTTGTCTTTTGGCTGGAATTTTAACAGAATATATAATCAAAAATGGCACCAAGATTTGATACAGAATCCATTCATTCATTAGTTTATTAAAATCTAGAGAGAGAGCACTTGCTATGATCCAAACATCTTTCTCATTGCTGCAAATATTTCCACAGTCAAAAATCTCTGCTCCCACTGCCTTTGCCAGTTTCAAGTATCCCTAACAAATAGTTGTAAAAGAACTTTTCCTCTGTGTGTAGACCTAAAAGATACAGACACAGATGAAGGTGCATTTAGATTCAGATAAAACAGTTCTGCCAGAAGCCTGTGAGTTCAGAGGGGGGACATTTGGAGGGTGACTGGATCACGGGGCACAACAGTCAGAAGTGAATCCATTCACTGGTGAATTATCACCTACACCTCTGTTAGGACACAGGTCTGATGTGATGCAATGTCACTGGGCATGACCTGGGAGGATGTATTCTTTTTTTTTTTTTTTTTTAGGTTTTTTTTTGAGACAGGGTCTCGCTTTTGTGGTTCAGGCTGGCCCTGAGCTCAGCCTCCAACTCACATCACAGCAATCCTCCTGCCTCTGCCTCTCGAGTGCTGGGATTACAGGCGTGAGCCACCACGCCCGGCACTGTGGTATGTGGTACTGGTTGCTGCTGGGTGTGGGTCTCCACACCCAATATTGTTATGTGGTTACCGGGGAATCGAACCCAGGCCCTTGCGCTTGCAAGACAGGCGCCAGAACCACTGAGCTAACTCCCCGGCCCCCTGGGAGGATGTATTCTTGTCCCCAGCCCCTTCCTTTGCTCTCTCTGCTGCCTGGAGTCATTTCCCTGGCTGCTAGGCATCTCCTGATCCTGCTGCTGTGGTTGGAGACTCATGGCTGGTCAACTGGATTCATCAGGACTTTGATAGAAAATGCTACTGCAGAGTCAGTTAAGTCAAGTTGAAATTAGATAAGATACAAATTCAAAGAAAAATCTCTGCAGTCATTTGAGGAAAAAATTTGTAGACACAAGGATGAACAAAGGCAGAGATCAGAAGCTGAGAGGTACCATTGCAAAGGACCAGGTGGCGGAACCTTCAGCTGAAATACATGAGGAGAGTTATGGACAACAGTTACATAATGTAATAAATCCAGTAAAGTTTTGGGGTTTTTTGTGGTACTGGGGATTGAACTCAAGTCTTTTGCTTGCCAGGTAGGCATGGATCCACATTAGCTAAATACCTGGAGCTGGAAAGATGTTCCAATCTGAGAATGAAGCCAAAAGAATTACCTCTTAGACAGGTGGGCTGTTTAGGAGAATGAAGAGATCAAGAATGACATTTTGGTAGCCCTCTCTGGTGGCTCATACTTGACTCCAAATATTGTGGGAAGGTAAAGGGAGAGGGCTGTGCATTCAGGTCCAGCCTAGTGAATTAGTGAGACCCATTCTCTCGGTAGATAGAAAGATAGATGATGATGATGAATGGATGGATGGATGGATGGATAAATGACTGCAGATGTAGCTCAGGGTGAAAGTACTGGGTTCAATTCCTAATACTACACACACACACACACACACACACACACACACACACACACACAACAAAACAGAGTAAAATAAAGAAGAAAAATTTTTGTTAAAACCAACATAATATTTTTGTCATTTACTGAAACAGCAAGTACTAAAGTCAGTGTTTCAGAGGAGGCTGGCAATGTTCCAAGTAGGAAGGAGCAACGCTGTATCTGTTTCATTGTTTGACATATGAACCCTTATGCAAATACCATATTTTGATTAATTGTGATTTGGAATGAAAAGCAAAAGGCCAAGACATAAATATGTAATCAAGTTATGAAATTTCTGATCATGTCAAGTAAATGTTGTTTCCACATAGTGTTGAAACTTATCCTTGAATTTGATTTAAAGATATTTTTCCAACTTTAGTCAGGGCTTAGGTCACTATGGTAAGGTCACCTGTTGTAATCTAGATTTGCTGTTCCCAAAACAAGAATACCCCATTAAAAATTTTATAAAATATTTGCATGCACCAACACATTGGCAGCAAATAAATAAAATAAAAATATATAAAATATCCATGTACAAGAACACATAGTCAATAGACAGGTAAATATCTATTAGATGTATGACACAGTATTATATATTATACATAATAATATATAATCATACAGGTAAAAGAAGAAACCTGGCCTTTTGACTTTATTTGTCATATCAAAATAGGCAATGAGAAGTTCTTCTATCTAATCTATATAACAAAGCAAAAGAGGTAAATGAGACAAATTAATTTGGAAAAAGAACTAGGTGAGAAAGCATGTTATTTGGTTTCAAAATACACTACAAGATACAGTTAATCTACATAATGTAGTATAGACTTGAAGACAGACATACAGATAAATGGCAAAAAATAATGTCTCCAGAAATAAACGTGTTTATTTCCTATATGTTGAGTTGCTCTCCCACAATTGCTCTAGTTACTAAGGGCAAGAGATAGTACAATAAAATATTCAAGCTCCTGGACTTCTCACAAAGGATTGTTGTTTGTGACTGAAATTAGTGTCAGTATGTAGATCCTGTTATTTGTAGGATATGGTGATGACCTTGTCAGTTTTTCAAGAACTCTTCAGTGTCGTCAACATTCTCCCATCTTATCTGAAATCCTTTTGAATGCACAGATAAGACAGTTTGAAAATTTCATGTATAGTATGAAGTGTTACTTGTCGAAGAAAGAAAGATAAATGCCCCACAATATGCTTTCTCAACTCACTAGCTTTACAAATTTTCATTTGCTGTTGTAACTTCCAACACCAGAGAAGTCTATAAATAGGAAGCGTGCTAAAAGAATGCTGTGCTTAAACTTTTAAAACGACAATAATAGACACGTTGATATATATCCCCTTCAGAGTACCCCTTCTCTTTTTAAACATACTTATCTCACCAATTTTGCTACTTTCTGAAGCAGCTCCAGAAGTCTTTCACAGTGCCTGCAGGTGCACTGTCATGACTGCATTGATGTCATGAAACCGTTCAAAACGTTCATCTATCATGGGCATTTGGCACTGGGGAAAAGCCACAAGTTGCACAGTGCCAGATACAGTGTGTAAGTTTGGTAAGGACACATCGTTATATTTTTATGAGCTCATCTTCCTGCTGGATGGCAGCATTACCGAATTTTTATCATATCTTGTAAAGACAGTCAAAAAGAAGACATCTGCAACCGCTTCAGAAAGTAGAAAGAAAATCAGATAAGTGCTTTTGAATGGAATATTCTGAAGGGGATTAATGACAGTATCTTTCTGTAGCAAATGTTTTAAATTTAATTGGTCACCAGCGTGTTCATTTTATTAGAATTTTATGCAGCTTGATGACTGGAATTGTTTGCATTGATCATTGATGTTCACAAATTCATGTTCTATTAAAAGGGAACTTAATAAACTTTCAAGGTTCAAACTAAATTAATGTCAGATAATTTCTCATGGCTATGTACAAAATTTTATAGAATATATTTGAATAGTTTTGTATTAGTATAATCATTAACAAAATTAATGCTTTTGTTTCTGCCAGTTCAAATATTGCACATGAATATGATTTCTTCCCGTGCCCAAATTATAGATATAAATGGACCTTTTTACATTTTGAATATTGACAATTGTTTATAATATAATATAAAATATCATGATGTATTTTTAGAAATCTATATATTTACTTTTTAAATTATTGAGTCTTGTCATTGGTCCATTTTACATTTTTTGTTAAAAATTTTTGAAATATGAATGTATTTTCCACAAAATTTAATGTTATGAATAACAGATGTGGAGAAATTCATATTTCACATAATCAATTGTGTAATTTTCTGGCCATATAATTTCATTTGTATAAACTTGCAGTAAGTTTTTTTCTCTGGATGTATATATGTAAATGTAATGAAGATATTATAAAATATCTTATTTTGCATTTGTTTCACTTAAATTTGAATTCATTTTATTAGAAATTATTAGGTAGGACTTCCTCTGTACGAAACACTAGATAGCTCTAATTAAAAGTTCCACAATTTATGCATCAAAATTTGTTTTCAAAAAAATGTATGTTTCAGTGCTACTTGTCTCCCAGTTTCTTATGGAAACATGGAAGTTAATAAAATATAGAAAATCACCTCATGATTTACAGTGTGTAAAATTCAAAATCACAACAACAATACTCTACATAATTTCACAAAATATGTAACTCAATTTGTAAATGACAAATAAAAATTATCCTCTAAAATGATAAATGAATAAAGTAAAATTTCACTTCATTATTTAAAAACAAGTCCATGCAAGGAAATAATTGCTCTTCAGTAAAAAGGTTTTTTTGTTTGTTTGTTTGTTTTGTTTTAGGTTTTTTTGAGGCAGGGTCTCGCTTTGTAGTTCAGGCTGGCCCTAAGCTCAACCTCAAACTCACATCACAGCAATCCTCCTGCCTCTGCCTCCCGAGTGCTGGGATGACAGGCGTGAGCCACCACACCCGGCACTGTGGTATGTGGTACTGGTTGCTGCTGGGGTGAGTCTCCACGCCCAGTATGGTATGTGGTTATGGGGGAACTGAAGCCCGGTCCTTGTGCTTGCAAGACAGGCGCCGGAACCACTGAGCTAACTCCCCAGCCCAGTAAAAAGTTTTTAAATAGTTCAGAGAAAATAATAAATTGAATATATGTTGAATATAGTAAGTATATATTTTATATAAGTGATACATAGTGATATAAGTCTATTTCCAGTAATCTTAATATTATCCATGCATTGCTATGACTCATATTTTAAAAATATATTTCAATTAAATGACAAGTGAAGCATGCTGTATTTGGTGTAGAGTGAAGAAAGAAAATGTCTAATCATCATTCTAAAGTTCCTTCTATGCTTAATTTATTAGAGGATTATGAATTACTTAACTATAAGGTCACATTTTTCATATGAAAAATGAGAGGAATTTATTGTACTGTTTCCACACTATATAGAATAGAATACAAATATTTGTTTATGGTCTCAATGTTAGAGTTAATACTGTGAATTTACAACATTATTCCTAGTATTTAATACGCATTCTTAGTTTAAAATCATATTAATCTGTGATGCTCCTTCTATGTTCTTTTGTAAGCAGCTGTTAACTTGATTTCCACAACAATTTTACAGATAAATGAATGATTCTCCATAAATTGTACCATTGTCCAAGGTAAAGCCAAGATTTCTGACTACAAATCCATGTAATATTTAACTTTTTAGAGGTTTTACTTAAGGCAAACATTTTAACCTTAAGTGTCTTCATTAATAGCAAAACAAAGTAACACTAGAATTAGATACTGATTGTTTCACATTGAAATGAATTATTTATATGATCAAAATGCTTAATTTGGTTGACTAGATAAGGTCAATGACCATCTACATTTTCACATTATCTGGGTTATTAGTGGAACATAATTTCTCTGGGCTCAGAGCTCATTAAAGGTGTATAATCTAAAGTTCTGACATTCAATATTTATTCTCTGATCCCAAGCATAACGTTCCTTTTACTTTTTATTTCTTGAAGCAGATGAAAAAGAATTCTTGGTCATTAAAGATCAGACACCCTTTTCAAACAAACACTAATGTCATCAATAATTAAGCTGTCGAGAGCAATAACATGTATTCAAAGTTTTGAGATCAATTTTGACTTGGGAATTTAAAAAGAATCTGACAGACTTCTTATTATAATTGGAGCAAGTAGTACTCATTAGATCTAACAAATATGAACCAAATCCTAATGTCTGAGAAGTTTTGCTACTGATTTTCACATTATGTAAATCATCACTGCAATTGATTGATTTAATCAACCAATTTAGAGTATGTATTAAATACCATATCTATTGCTAAGCCCCAAGGTTGGACCATGTTTCAAAGTCAGAGACATAGTCCCTACATAAAAGTGAGAGATTTATAATTCAGTTTCAAACAATACAATAGTGAAGTTATACTATAAATTTATAGTTTTTATGTATTTTATATGCAAATTTAAAATATTAGAAATATAATTAAATAATTAATTACCTTAGTATGGACTTAACATATAGCTTTTCATGATTTCAAAATATATTTGTCTTTATTTGCTTGGTGTACTGATGCTGTACTGAACAAGAGATGGAAGTATCTTTTCAAAATACAGTAATGTTTTGTTTTAATATGAACTAGAAATAGGATCTCAAGATCATACAATAGTTCTCTTTGTAGTTATTTCATGCAGTTCCATACTGTGTGTCACAATAGTTACAAAATATACAGAACTTAACTTTCCACCAATATTAAGTATGGAATGGTTCCCTTCTTCCATAATTTGGCCAACTCTTGATGTGTTTCCTTTTTTCCCTTTATTGAGTTCATTGGCACATTGTGGGTATATATTATGATCACTTCATCATCGAGAATTTGTACCTGGAATTACGCATCTTGATTTTTATTTTTTCACATTTCCCTGCCTCCTTTCAACATTCCCTCCTCTTATATACATAATCTTTGTTTCCATTTTTTCCTTTTTGTCACTAAACTTTTTATTTCCTTTCTTTGCTTTCCTTTTTCCTCCTATTTCTTTTTCTCTTTGAACATTTTCTTTCTATTTCACAATACCTATC